>APFE031172874.1:306440-372512 GCA_000404065.3 Pinus taeda
TTGGTTGGGGCTTCAAACTATCTTGGATGGAAGAAAATGACATATCTGAATCTTATTGAAAATGAGGTTATGGAACATGTCAAAGGATCTATCACCATATTAGGAAAGGAATATGCTCAACCTCTTGCAAAGTATATGAAAGGGGAATTCAGGGCTCAATGGATTCTCATACAATCCATCAAGGATCCCCTCATCCCATACGTATCAAAACTCAAAACTTCAAAAGGAATCTATGACAAATTGGTAGAATTGTATTTCATAAGCACTGATGGAGAAGTTATCTCATTAAGGAAAGAAATCTTCAAGCTAAATATGTCAAGGGAATATGGAATATACTCATATTTTATGAGGATATTTGAAATTAGGGATCAACTATAAGATCTGGGAGAAGTCATGTCTGATAGAGAAATGACCACAGTTGTACTAAATGCACTACCAAAGGAGTGGGGAAATAAGCATTTATGGTAAGAAATAAGATACTTCATTCCAACATCTATGGTCATTGTGCAAGATTGAAGCATCTATACTAAAGGCCAAATTTGATGTGGGAGTAGGTGAGAAAAATCAAGCTTATTCTACAACGACAAGAAGAAAGGGAAAATTTGAGGAGAATGGTTCTCGAAAAAAAAAGGGACATGACAAAGATTCAATGCTATGGGTTTCAAGAATATGGACACTACAAAAGAGATTTTCCTAATATCAGAAAGGAAAATAGAAAAAGACGAAGAGAAGAATCCCATATCATCAAAGAAGTGGAGAAAGCTGAAAAGAAGAAGTCCAAGAAAGATGAAGTAAGAGATCTATACTATGATTGAGATAGTCTTCCTCACCTAAGCTCTTGTCAAGTTCCTAAGCCTTCTGTTGTAATATATGGCTATCATGATTTATGAAGAAAAATGATGGGATGCATCATGGCATAATATAAGCATTGAAAGCAAGAGCTCGGGACATCATCATAGAGAAAGCATGAAAGATGGTTGAAATTAAAATCTATGGCAGTCAACTATTAAGGATATATCTCTTAAGAACCTCATTGGAAACATAAGTGGCACTCATGGAAAGGAAAAAGGTCATCCATGACAAATCTCATGATACCTCTGTCAAAAGGAAACATTTGTTTGATGAGGATACATTATATCCTTAATATTCTCTGATGGAATCTTCATCGAAAGGTTCATGGATCAAGTAGGGATGCAAGTGTTTTCATCATGAATTCCAAACTTGTGTAATTCATGGGATGATGGTATGATGACATAAGAGGTGAAGCAGATCATGGAATTCAAGCTCTTTTCAATCAAGGAGGTTGTTGTAGGAAGTATGGATGACATAAAGAAAAATGAGGTATGTATGCTTGTATTCGTATTGTAAAGTCATGTCATATGGTTGCAGGTAACATGGATCAACACTCTATCTTTAGAGCATAATCAAAAGGAAGGATATCGTCCTTCGAAGGGATGAAGGAATGCATGTGTTACAAACTCACTAGATAAAATCAACATAATATGTCCTCATATGTAACATGGGGTGGTTGACATTAATTAGAGGAACTCTGATTTCAAGTTCCGAGGAATGGAATGTGAAAAAGAAAGGAAGGAAGAGAACCATTCTAGAATATGCAACCATGGAAAATACAATCAAAATTCGAGAAACTAAGAGATATCACTAGGATATCTCCAAGAAAGATATGTAGGCTCTGATGAAGTCAGAAAAATAAAGATACCCTTGACAATATATATCTTTGGGAGATGTGTCGATATGTATGTAGGATGCTGATGCAAACTGGAAGATGTCACAATGAAAGAACATCACAAAGGTAACTTTGATTTTAAATGTTCATTCCTTTATTTTTGAACAATAGCTTGATGGGCTTATGTAGGGCTATGAAGGGGAGAGCTATATATGTCTTCCACCATCGATTCCCATGTAGTAGGATGAAATATCCTTAAGGAAACATGGCATGAAGGAAGGCCAAATATGAACTAATGGATCACTTTCCAATGATGACATGGTTGACTCATGGATGAAAGTGATGGATGGTGTATGCCATATAAATAAGTCCTAAACATGAAGACTCGTAGCTAACGAAAAGAAGTTCATGACATCATGAGAAGGAGTTCTTTAAGAAGTTGATGTCCCATCATCTCCGCAAAAGGAGCTATTGTAGGTATATAATTAAGAGGGAGCCTGGAAACATGTTTCTTACTTGGAAGAAACTTGGAAGCAAAATTCCTAAGCCAAGAAGGATCTTAGGTACATTCACTCCATAGGATTGAGTACATTCCTTTATTGGAATAGATATGTCCTCCGTAATTAAGAGGGAGAGATGGACACATCAATATTGTCTACAGTTGAGAAGGAAAAATGGAGGATTGGGTAAACATATGGCATCTGATGCTCTTTGAGGATGTGTTAGGGAATCCAAGACAAGATTCGTCATAGAGGACCAATACTCTCTGAGGACTGGGAATCCAAGATAAGAATAGTCTTGGTGGAACATACTCTGAGAACCTTGGTGGAGTATGTTCCAAGAAAGACAATGATGAGGGTGTATATGCATCATTGGTCTTGCTAGTATTGTGCTATGATCTTATGGATAGATAGAGTTGCTAGTCAAGGCCTTGCTATGTGAAAATGCTTATTGATATGATGCTAAATAGATGGGTTACCATTAGGGGAATTTTGAGGCCTAAATGGGCCTCCTAAGAAAAATGTACAACCAAAATAAACTTTATAAGAACCAATAGGATTCAAGATGATGATTTCAATCATGGGCGATGATTCACCATTTTTGGAGTAAAAAAGTAAAAATATTAATAAATAATAAAATAGTAAACCCACATTTTCAACTTGTATTTTAACCTTATCTCCCTAATGTTTTATTAAAATTTTGAGCGGGAGTACTCATTAGATGCAAAATTTAATTTCTCATCCAAGGATTACCAATGTTGCATACTTTCGATGGACCTTGTTACATGAAAAATGAGAAATACATGAAAAAACATGATTGCAATCATGTTTTTCATGTATTTCTCACTTTTCATGTAGTAGGGTACATTGAAAGTATGCAACATCGGTACTCGTTGGATGAGGAATCAAATTTTTCATCCAATGAGTGTTTCCGCTTGGAATTTGAGTAAACCCATAGGTAATTTGAAAATACGAATTGAAAAAAATAGTTTTTTCTTTTTTCCCTCTAAAATTTGATTATGTAATCTAATCCTAATTTATTATTTCCACTATTATTTTATAATTTTCTTAGGAGGCCCATTTTAGACCTCAAAATTCCCCTAATGCAATCTGACTCTTCTTATGAAAATTCTCTAGGTTGAGAATGACTAAGTACCATTATGAATACCTCCCTAGTTATGAGGAAGTGTTGAAAAGTGTAACTAGGTTTGGTCTTCATAATGACATGTGTAATTGTGATTTTATGTAATTAATGAAAAGAAGGAAATAAATTTATTTTTGTGATACTTGAATCATGTGTTTCATGATCAAGGAATTTTATTTTAGTTAAGGTTCCAATTGTGAACCTTTAGGTTTTGTCATCTAGTCATAAAAGTCAATTTTAGTCAATGTCATGTATGAAGGACCCTTTTTGGGCATGTTAAATTTTTGTATGAGTCATTAAATGCATAGGAATGCCTTCCAAGTCCAAGAAAATACACCTCCTACAAGTCACCTTCAAGAAGAATAATAATATATCTCAAATATATAGGTCAGCTCACCCTCTCTCAAATCATCCTATTTGACTAGGAAAAAACTATAAATAGGAAGCTTGACCTCAGTTCAGAAGGCATAATTTCTTTCAAGGTCAAGTCTTAAATAATGATTGCAAATGTTGATTGGAAGAATCTTAATCATCAGTGAAGAAAGAAGGAAGAAGAGCGACATCTTTAGGAGTTTTTTGGGACTATTTTAGGGCTAATCTCCACTCCACATGTGATGGAAGGGACTGTTATTGTTGCAGAAAAGGTTGAAGTTTATCTTGTTGTTCTAGAAGTTGATTCAAGAATAATATAAGTCAATTCATCAAGCTGAGTT
Source organism: Pinus taeda (assembly GCA_000404065.3). NCBI lineage: Eukaryota > Viridiplantae > Streptophyta > Pinopsida > Pinales > Pinaceae > Pinus > Pinus taeda. The sequence goes on from APFE031172874.1 coordinate 310,485, forward strand.
GGAGGAAAAGGCTATTCATTCCAAGTGAAGAATATTGAGGGGCTAATTCATCATATATCTCCCTTATGTGTTGCAACTAGGGTTTCCAAGGATGCAGAAAAGGTTGCAGGTCTAAAGTAGATGGAAGGTGAAGTTGAAGAGAAGTCAAGGAGGAAGGAGCAGAAGTTTGACTATAGTTGACTAAGGATATCATCAAGGAATTTTTGTGTCTTGGTCTTAGAGTGGAAAATAGGTCAAGGTTCTTGGCCTTGGTATTCATCAATTGAATTCTCTACAAGGAGAAGAATTATTTTGGGTTTTCCTCTCAAGTGGGAGAGGTTTTGGACCTAGTTAATAGCCTACACTCTATGTCTCTTGTCCCTTTATGGTTTATTCAATGGTAGATATTTGATGAAGAATAAAACTATACTAACATAAGTAAAAGAAGATCCTAATCTAGGAAGTAAAAATCATTCTCAAGAAAATATCATCAATAGAGAAATCACCTAATCTCGATGCCCTATATTTCTCAACATATTTAACCTAGATGAAATGAAATATATCTCTTTTGCAAATCCAGCTCCACAATGGCATTATCCAAAATATGGCCCACTCTAGATGTGCCTCCACTTAACCCTATTGTAAATGTATCTGGGTTCATCTAAAATTTAGCTCCACCATGAGATTGTGTCATGCTATTCCTCCTAGGTGTCTGAATCTCTATATACGTCTAGATTTACAAATTGTATCTATAATGTATACTAATCCTCATATGAAACATATATGGCCTGGGACAACTCTCATTAGGACTCATTTTGACCTAGATACAAGTCCAACTTCTTCATTATTCAGACCTAGAATTTCTAAGGGATTTCCAAACAATTTTCCCATCTCTTAAGTGAAGTAAATTCATAATTAGGACACTATCATATATAGAAAATAATTATTCATTCAACAATTATATTAAAAACACCACGCAAAGCCACAATCTGTGTATTAATAATATATCATGCCAAACAATAGACTTTCACACATTCCAATAATTCATTTAAGCATATTAAACATTCATACATGGGCATACAAGAAACTCCATACTCAAAGTAGTACCAATAAATTTACATAGATGCCTCCAACCCCTCATAATCGTGAGAGTATCCTTACAAACCATCTCAATGCAAGTGCAAAGGAATACCTATTCATTCTTTAACAACACATAACACATTACATGAAGAATATTTGACAGCCATTTATATTCATGTAAATAACTTAGTTTCTCATGCAACCAACAAAAAACACAAGGGTCCATGATCCCCACATAACCATGAGAACATAGCAGTTGGCACTCATCATGGACGTACAAGGATATCAAAATTCCCTTGATAGGTGGTGCAAGTCCACTCACACCACATATAAGATATGTTATTCAAGATACAACCTATAAATGTCATTATGTCAAGGAACTGCCCCAACTCATAAACATAGAAGATGACTAAAACATATGAACCAGAAGATTGATTGTTATTGTTTCCATACCATTAGTCATGGACACATCAGGAAATGCACAACTAAGTTAATAAGGTTGCAAACCACAGAGCTCAAGTAGCTCCTATTCACCATCAATACACTAGATAGCTACTCAACCAAAATTATATAAAAAAACATACATTCTTACTTGGATATTATAGGAATACTCATTAGTCATACATGATATAGATATATGTGGGGATAAACACTTACCTAATTAAATTTGAAATGGTTGGAAACTAGAGGAGGGACTTCAATAATCCACCCAACCTTAGGATAACTACACTGTAACCATTCTTATAACTAAGCACACCCGAGATGGATTCAAAGTATGAGAAGTTAAGTACTCAGTGGTATTCACACCATTAATTAGTTAAAGAATGATTCAGGAGGAGGAGTCCAATGTTTAGTTGATTTATTAACTACCCCCAAGAAGAGAACACCACAGTGACTCAATCAAACTATCAAAAATCAATCACATGGAATTAATCAATATTAAGGAAAGGTTCTCTTATTCTAAGAACCCAATATCATTCTAACGGGTGTTTTCTTAACCCCAAGGCAAGCACCGAGTGAATCTATGTTTTGTTGAGCCTTTTTTGTCAAATTACACCAATACATAGAATAGGTATCATAATAAATGCAAAGAATAATGCCCCAATATGACCACCATGGAATTCTACATGCTATCTTGCACTTGCATTTCCCACTTCTATGCATATGCTTCTCTTCACAACTTTGTTTTCTGATGCAATGACTGAGCTTCCCTCAACTCACGTCATGGGACAAAACTAAGAAACTTTTGGGCACTCTTCATTCCCAATCACCCTTTTCCAATAAGAATTTAGCATCCAAACTCTATTATGCCAACAACTCCCCTTTTCTCACCACTTCCATGCTCCCATTGCTTCACATCCTTTCTCTTGTGCGTTGACTTCCTCAACACATCCTATGAGATTAAGGATATTATGGGTATATCCTTCGCTGCAAGCTACCTATTAGGCCCCAAAAATGTCATATTTATTTCAACGTATTTACTATCATTATTGGGCTATTATCTTCAATTAGGATCATGACAAGGTAATTATTTATTCTTTAGTATATTCCCTTTTTTTAATACAAATTATATCAAGATTGTTATTTATGATAAATTTTGTGTTATTTAAAGTCCTCAAGATGATGCATGAAACTCCATTTAAAATATACAATTTATTTCTAAGTGCATCAATTTCTGGTTTTCCTACACTTAGGTCAGTTCCTGCACTAGCAAGGTGGTGCCTACACAAATTTGGGGATTCAACAAATCTGCACACATTTCAGGAAACTTGAGGACATTTTTTGTTCAAAATGATGTCTTAACACCTCCACATTAGTTAGAATGCACCCATGTCAAACGTGTGAATTTCTAGAAACAAATTGACAAATCAACCCCTAAATTCACGTAGTTTTCAAATTTCCAACTTTGTCCTTAATTTTTGTGTAGATGAAAGCGAATCTCAAAATTATAGAAACGATTTTTATTCCTAGTATAGTAAATTTACTAAGCCTCAAATGGATTTCCAAAATAAATTATGATTTTGGAGATTCGAAGCGGTCTTTCAAGCATATTTGTAAAATTTCATGTGAAAACCAAAATTGTAAAAGTATTTAAATAGTCAACTTGGGTCACGATTTCCGAAGCAATGTAGCTGACATAGAAAATTCCAAGGGAGATTTTGTTCAAAACATGGAAAATTAGGCTCCCCTTGAACAATTTTCTAAAATTTTCCACGGTTAGGAAGATATACAGAGTTCTTTTAGGCCAATTTGTTAAAAATGTAGAATTTTCCATAATTGAAAAATTGGGTTGTTAGAGCCAAAATTCGTCTTGTAACTTTCATAAAAAGCCTAGCCATGGCCCATGGAGAGGATAGGATATAATTCTAAATTCATATTGCTTGTTTGGACCATGAGCATATGGTTGCTAATGTAAAGGATTGGATTTTTTAACACAAAACTTCTAATGCTAGGTTTCTTTGTTCACATTTGTTGTTTTTGATGATCTTGTTCATTAAAATGGAATCATCAATAGGTTGCCTATAGTAAATGTGATTCTTTCACTAGGTGCGATTCCTACACTCAATCATATTACAAACTATTGTACGTGAAAATTAAAAGAAGGCCTCTAAATCTACTCATTATCAACTAAAAGTCCACAATGCCAATGTATGCAAAGCTCAGATCTAGATTCATCATTCAAGAGAAAAACTCATGCATCTGAATAAATCAAGATTTGGAAAATTCATCACTACTAGGAAATTCATCTACTCAAAAGGAGAAATTGTCCTAATAACACTCATTTGGTCTAGTACACCAGAAATTTGTATTAACATTGTGCACAAGAGCTACAAGGTTGAAACTTTGAAATAATAATCCATTGACACACAAATTCAAACCTTCAAATAATAATACAATCTCCACATCAAACTAATATTTTATTTCTACACAATAGGAAATTGATTCTTAAAGCATATTCAACACAAAGGTCTAAATAAATTCAAATGCGCACTTCTAATCTTTTAATGATTAGATTCCCTTTAAATTTACTATCATTATTGGGCTATTATCTTCAATTACAAGCATGACAAGGTAATTATTTTTTCTTTAGTATATTCCCTTTGTTTCAATACAAATTATATCGAGATTGTTATTAATGATAGTTTTTGGTGTTATTTCAAGTCCTCAAGAAGATGCATGAAACTCCATTTAAATATATACAATTGATTTCTAAGTGCATCAATTTCTAGTCTGCATGCACTCAGTTCAATTTCTGCAACAACAAGGTGGTCCCTGCACCAATTTGGGGATTCGACAGCTCGGGACACTTTCGGGGAAAACTGAGGATTTTTTTTGTTCAAAATGATGTTTTAACACCTCCACATGAGTTAGAATACACCCAGGTTTCACGTGTGAGTTTCTAGAAGAAAATTGACAAATCAACTTGAAAATTTTCACAGTTTTCAAACTACCAACTTAACCTTGATTTCCATGCAAATGAAAGAGAATCTCAAAATTATTGAATTAGGATTTTTTTCCTATTATATGAAATTGACTAAGACTCAAATGATTTCCAAAATTCATCACAATTTGGGAGATAAGAAGGGGTCTTTGAGGAAGATTTGTAAAAAAACATGTTAAACCCAGAATTGTAAAAGTATCTAAACAGTGAATGTTGGGCATTATTTTTGAAGCAATGAAGTTGAATTAGAAAATTCCAAGAGAGGTATTTGTTGAAAACATGGAAAACTAGGCTCCCTTGAAAAATTTTCTAAAATTCGCTATAGTTAGGAAGATATGTAGGGTTCTTTAGGCAGATTTGTTAAAAATACAAAATTTTCCAAAATTGAAAAATTAGGCTACTAGAGCCAAAATTCACCTTGTAACTTTCATAAAAGGCCCAACCATGCCATGTGTGGGGGCAGGATGTTATTATGAATTTAATTTCTAGTTTTGAGTTTGAGCATATGGCTTGGGATGTAATAGGATTGATTTAATTTTTAATAAAATACTCTTGATGCCAAGTTCTTATCTTTATTTCTTATGTATCATCTAATCATTTATGCTCTGTGAGTTAAAAATTTAAGTGAGGATGTGAGCTGTTTTGGTAGGGCCAACCAACCCAACTCAACTTCCCTCATGCTTAGTAGTATTGTTTTAGATTTTCAATTCTTCCTTTCTGTGTGTGCTTACCTTTTTCGAGCAATGGTGTGTCAAAAGAAAGGTTCTTTGGTGGATTAATATATCAGAGATTAATTCTTTTTATCAACGTGTTTTCCTTCCTAAATCTATATTTTTACAAGCAAGTTGATTGATAAATTTGGGACTATTTAAAGTGAGCATATAGGATTCTTTTCAAAATTTGCATATGTTTTAGTGGTGTGATCCCAGATTTGATACATGATGTTGATGCTTTGTTTTATAAAGTATTTGATTTCATAAATATTTTTTTACCTCTAGTTTATGAGAAAAAAAAACATATCCTGCATTTATTTAATATAGATCCTGCTGAAGTCCTAATGATTCGATTCATCCAAAGTAGTTACTTTACAGAGTATCATTGGGTTCATTGATATATTAATAGGGTGTGAGCAATATGAGTCTTTATTGATTTAATTTCATTACCTTTGGTCATTAGTTATCAGTCAATTGTTCAACGATAAGTGGTTAAAGAGATCCTACACTCGCGATTTACACTAAGTACGGGAACTTGAATTTTGAGACTCATTTATTTTTTGATACTCTATTTCTAGTATTAATACAAAATCCTTCATTTTTAATTATTTTCTTGCAAGTATGGGATCATTATAGACTTTTTATTCTCCAAGGTTGAAGAGAAACTTCTCATTGAAATTTGTGTTAATGTTTTGGATTATCAGTAATCTGAGTAAGGAGAATTCTTGTTTGAACACGCAATAATTGTTTTTAGATTGATTGGGATTGCACACAACAAGTTGCTTCACTAGATTATTTATTTTATGATATTTAATGGCATATTTGGGTTATCCCTTTAGATTTTGTTTACATTTAGAGTGGAGTGGATTTCAATATTTAAATTGCACATTGCATTGACTGAACCTAATGCAGGAACTTAAATGGAGGTTAAATTTTGAGTGGAGAGTCCTATTTTGCATTAGTAGAGCTTGGATTGTTTAAGGTTTATAAGACAATCTTTACATTCACTTAGTTAATGCTCATAGTTAGAGTTTGTTCTTTGATTTTTATTAGTTAGGGTTTACTTTCTCAATTTCAAATAACGATGGTTTTCTTATAATTGTTGGTAGATCGCAATATTAGTGTTTATGATTTTATTTCTAAAAATTTCTTGTGTGTGTAGGATTAGAAAAGGGATTAACTAGTGCAGGAATCTGAAGGTGTGAGTAGTTTATGGACAAGGTAGGGTTTTGTTTTTCAGGTTGTTGGAGTCTTTCTCTAGAATTCCAGTGTTGCATCTTGAAGTTCATGGACCCCGGATTGAAATTAAATTTTTTCCATTAATATACCCTATATTACACCCAACATTTTGGTGTCATTGTTAGGGAGGCACTTAGGGGTTTGACCTCGGTGACTTGATGCAGTTTAGTTTGTTGTTTACCTAGTTTTTCTTGCAAGTTTTTGTTTCTGTCTTGCATATTTTGTTTTCATATCTAGGGTGTGTAGGAATTTAAAGGGTAAGTTCCTCAGATAGAACACCAAAGGACACCGCTCACAAATAGATCACAGATCAATACACCAATATTCTTGATGTGGTTAAAACCCTCAAAGAGGGAAACATTCCATGCCTTGAGCCAGTGCAGCCTCTTCAGGCAATTTATTAATGTAAAATAAAGAAAATTTACATAAGCTTCTCTCATGAACGATCAACCTACAAATGACACTCCATGCTCTTTAAATAGAGATCATGGACCAATCGGGTGTTAAGCCATGGATCAAGTGTCAGTAATACCAAGGAGAGAATGAACCATTGGATCACTTAATGTGTAGAACATATCGTGATCGTCAGATTGTAAGTTACAAAAATACATAGTAAAGAAACACACTTTACCTAACTCTACACTAGACCAAGTTATACTTAACTATTTCCTATGTGTCAAAATATCCTAACATCCCCCCTTAAGAACAACTTGGGATAGGATTGAAGGATGTAAAAATATGACACAATAAGAGAAGGAGGAATTAGAGCCTATCCCCCCTTAGTGAAAAATTCCTAAACTCCAACCATAAATCGAACTTTAGTAAACTTCACCTCTGTGAGAGTCTTTGTAAAGATGTCTGCAACTTGATCATCGGTTGAACAATATTGCACTTCATGAACATCGTCATGAATGAGCTTTTTGATGAAGTGCATGTGTAGTTCAATGTGTTTGTTGTGTTGATGTTTGAATGGATACTTGCATAGTTGAATGGCACTTTGATTATCACACCAAAGTGTAGTCGGATGTTGCTGCTGAAAGCCAAACTATGATAGGATCTGGCGAAGCCACAGGACTTCCTTACTAGATTCTACAGCACCATGATACTCTTCTTCTGCTGAAGAAAGAGAAATGGCACTTTATTTCTTACAAGCCCATGTAATAGGTCTAGAACCAAGAGTGAACACATAACCTACAGTAGACTTCTGATCATCAGGGTCACCAGCCCAATTAGAATCAGTGAAACTAACCAATAGAGGAGATGCTTCTGCTCTGTAATGAATCCCAAAATGAATTGTGCCTCGAGCATAATGAAGTATTCTTTTAGCTTCTTTCCAATTAATTTCATGTGGGTTTTGCATAAACCAAGAAATAAGGCCAACAACAAAGGAAAGGTCAAGATGAGTATGGATCAGATATAAAATGTTTCCTACAGGTTGACAATATAAGGTAGCATTAGCTTCAGGGGAAGTACAAGTGACTGAAAGTTTGACTCCATATTGAAAGGGGGAAGGGGTTGGCTTACAATCTTCCATGTGAAAGTGGTGTAGAAGATCACAAGCATACTTGCACTGGGAAAGGGTAATACCTTCCTTGGATTGCAATACTTGAAGACCAAGAAAACAATGCAAGTGACCTAAGTCTGTCATTTCAAAATACTTCTTTAGGTTGGACTTCACATGGTTTATAAGATTGGGATCACTACCAGTAAGGATAAGATCATCAACATAAAGAACAAGAATGATACGAGACTTACCCACTTTCTTGGTGTAAAAAGTATTGTCAGAATGATACCTAGAAAAGCTAGTATCTAAAAGAAAGCTATCCATTTTGGCATACCAAGCCCAAGGGGCTTACTTGAGACCATAAAGGGATTTCTTAAGCTGACATACAAGGTTGGAGTCTATTTGTATAAAGCTAGGAGGTTGTTCCATATAGATTTCTTCATGCAAGTCCCCATGCAAGAAGGTAGATTTAACATCCATCTGATGGACTTCCCATTTGAAAGAGGTAGTAAGGGAAAGAACAAGTTAGATAGAGTTAATTTTGGCAATAGGGGAGAAGGTTTCAATATAGTCAATGCCTTCAACTTGTGAAAAACCCTTAGCAACAAGACGAGCTTTATGTTTATCAACTTTTCCATTTGGTCCAAACTTGGTTCTATAAACCCATTTGCATATAACAAGTTTTTGTCCCTTTAGAAGAGGAACAAGATCCCACATATCATTTTCCAATAATAAACGATATTCTTCATACAAAGCTGCATCCCAATCTGGATGGCCTGAAGCTTCTGCAAAGGTGTCAGGATCATAATTTGCTGAAGCTTGAGCGAGTAAAGAAGAGGCTCTATCGAACTGAGAACATGTACATCGTTGATCTGTAGGATCACTTACAAGAGAACCTGCTACATCCCGAGTAGCGCGAACCCATTTTAGAAGCTGAGGAGCTGAAGGAGGATCCTGAGAAGGTGGGGGAGGGCTGTCATCCTTGTTGTCATCATCTGAAGAATAAATGTTTTCAGAAATAAAAGGAATAGGGAGAGAGGGCACATCCACCGAACTAGGCTCGTAGGCCGATATACTTTCAGCAAACTTTAAATCTCTTCTAATGATAACATTTTTGGACATAAATGGAATAATTCTATATCCTTTTACTTCTTTAGAATATCCAACAAAATTACATTTTTCACTCTTAAGTTCTAAAGCTTTATGTTTCTCATCTAGAATATGGGCCCATGCTTCACTTCCAAAAACACGAAAGTGACTTACATCTAGTTTAATTGAGCTCCATGCTTCTTCTGGAGTGATATTCTTTAAAACCTTAGTAGGAGTGTGATTTACTATGTAATTTGCATAGTTAATTGATTCTTCCCAAAAATTAAGATTAAGTCCTTTAGACTGAAGCATATAGTTAGCCATTTCCTTTAAGGTGCGATTCTTCATTTTAGCTACACCATTTTTTTGTGGAGTATATGGAAAAATATGTTGCATGTGAATTCCATGCTTAGTGCAAAATTTGATGAATTTGTTGTTAACATATTCCCCACCATTATCATTCACTTCCGCACATTCACGCACTTCATCAACATCTTCAACAACTTTTCTTCAAAAAGCTATAACTTCTTCATCCGGAAGCCGTTTTCAAAGCCATATTTTTTAATCGGCCTAATTTCTCAATATATTTCCATTGAAACAATTAGTTTCATCATCTACAGTGTCAATTTCTATTAAAATGGAAATTCCATGCCAAGTTATTCTTGACAACACCAACTACTTCCAATGGTGGTCCTATATTGTGGATTTACTTAGAAGTAAAGGTATTTATAGAATAGCCTCAGGCCAAGAAACTAAACCTAAAGATGAAGATAAGACAACCAAATGGGAAAATAAGCAAGATCAAGCACGTGGGTTGATAGGGATGTCTATTTCTCCAAACGTTAGATTCCATATCGCAGAACTCGATACCTCTAATGAAGCAATGAAATAACTCACTAAAGTTTTTTGAATTAAAAATGAAATTAGAGCCCATCAACTCGAAAATTAGTTGCCTATGTTGGACCCCAATAATTTTTATTGCATTGAAGATTTTTTGTCCAAGTTCAAGACCCTTAGAATTCTCTTGGAAGGTGTTAAGGTTAAGAAAGAAGATGGTAGTCTTATCTATTCTATTCTTACTAAGTTGGGACCAACCTACTCTGTGTTTGTTTCCATCTTCCATTCTACTAGAGAATCCTTTATTTCTCAAGGAAAAGACTACAAGTCCCCCTCTTTTGATGCCTTTTGTGATTCTTTAATAAGAAAACAAGAAAAACTCTTACATCTTGGTCTTCTTAATCTTGGAAACTCTTCTAAGAAAGCCTTAGCCACCCAACAGCAACCAAATTCAAAGAATTCTAATAAGTAGTATCTTAAAAAGAATGGTCCTAAACCAAAAAAGGGTCCTAAGCAATTTCAGTCTCAAAATAAAAAATCAATTCAACAAAATGAGAAGGCAAATAAAAACAGAGGGAGGAAGACTAATAGACATTGCAACTTTTGTAATCAATATGGCCACTTAGAATCCAAATGCATTGAGAAGATGGAAGCCTTGGAAGTAGCATTAAAGAAGCGTAACATCCATTTGGATCACGTTTAAACTTCAACTTCATCTTTAGGAATAACACTTTCTACATGTGGTTGTCAAGCATCTCGTTCTAGTTATGCACTAAATGTATCTTCTTCTTCTCATTCTCATGAGTGACTTATTGATTCTGGAGCTTCTTATCACCTGGCCAAAAAAAAGCCATGTTTTCTTCTTCAAATCATTTTAACACCAAAAATATATATGTTGGTGAGGATAGATCTCTTATTGTTGTAGGGACTGGAACTGTTCATCTAGAAAATAGTCAATTTAATGATGTATTATGTGTTCCAACCTTATCCTACAACCTTCTATCTATATATCAGATTACTCATTCAGGTGAAGGTAAAACCGTTGAATTTTCACCTCATGATGTTGTAATTAAGGACCTAAGAGATCCTAAACAAATTTTAGCTAATGGAATTGAAGATGATTCTACAAGGTTGTATAAGTTTAACAACTTTGGGTCATCAACTCTTCCCTCGGTATTTGTTGCTCATAATGATGAAGTGAGCAAACTTTGGCATGAGTGATTTGGTCACTTAAACTATCGCCCCATTCAAAATATATGTAAAGAAAATATGGTGACAGGTCTTCTTATGGTATCTTGCAGAGATGGTGTTTGTTCCAGATGTGTACTCAGAAAACATCATAAGGATAGTTTTGAAAAACATGCCTCTTGGCACACCTCAACCCCTTTACAGCTCTGATACCATGTAGAAATTTACAGGGTAAGTTCCTCAGATAGAACACCAAAGGACATTGCTCACAAATAGATCATGGATCAATACATCAGTATTCGTTACGTGGTTAAAACCCTCAAAGAGGGAAACAGTCCATGGCCTGAGCCAATGAGGCCACTTCAGGCAATTTATTAATGTAAAAGAAAGAAAAATTACATAAGCTTCTCTCATGAATAGCCACCCTACAAATGACCCTCCATGCTCTTTAAATAGAGATCATGGACCAATCGGGTGTTAAGCCACTGATCAAGTGTCAGTAATACCAAGAAGAGAATGAACTGCCTGTTGAAAATAGCAACAAGAAATGATAGAAATAGAATCCAGAATATTCCAATTTTAATTTGTCATTGAATTAAAATTGTGAATTAAATTTGAATTTAGTCTCACCAGCTACTTGGAAATAATTAATTAATTCATTATGGATTAATTAGTTGGAGAAATTCAAGTTAGAAGTCTTTCTAAAGTCATGCAATAGTTATCCCTTAAATTAAGGAGATTAACCCTTAATTAAGGATATAATATTGATTTATATTTGAGTTTTAATTAGTTAGTTTAGTTTAATGAGTTAAGTCTAGTTAAATTAGTTCCAAAATGTATGAGGAACTAATTTTGAGTTATTAGTCAGTTGATGCATGCATGCACTCAACGAGTGTACTCTAGATAACTAAATATTCCCTCATCAAAAACTCATGCATGTCTATTCAGAGAAAGACTGAGTTGAGCTAAATGTCAAGGACAGGTTACTATCAGTTGCATGTGTTTTCCAATAAAGGAAACTCATCCATGCAGTCAAGGGAAGGTTCCTTGAGGATTATGTAGTTTTACAGGGTGTCGGATCAGTGTGAGAGATCAATGTTACACTTGGTAATAGGAGGATCACCCAGGAGAAACTGCACAAGGAAATAAGGGCTTGGAGGGTAGAGGAGAAGGCTTGTGAGAAGCTTTGATTGCCTGTGAGCATCCAGGAGGATTGTACTGAGAGCTGGCTAGCTGTGAGAGCTAAGTCTTTGTGTAATTTTGATATATTTCCACTTGGTATGATAATACAGATACTGGGGATTTTAGCTGAGGCTTTCCCCTGTGTATTTTCTATGTTTCATGTGTATTGATTCTTCTTCTTATGCTTACATGTGTTCAGCTCTGGTTCAGCTCAATCTTTAAGCTTCCGCAAGTTTGATAGTAGAAGTAGATTATAGTATTTTGCTTTGGTATATTGCATTATAGAGTTAATCTATAGTTAGATTTTCTACATAGATTTATCTGAGCTGGATTTGTAGAAATTTCTACATGGTATCGGAGCCATGTTTATCGGAGCTGTGAACAGTATACAAAGAAGAGAATTCCAAGTTTGAAGTTCGGGGTTGCAGGTGCAAATTGAATTCATATCATACTTCAATTAAGATGGGACATTATGCGACTAAAGGCCCATCCAAGAATTCCAAGAAGGCATCCTCAGAAGGATCGAAAGGTGAGGCATTAGCCTCTTAGTTCGAAATGGACTTTACCCTCATTGCATGCATGGTGTCATCAATGATGGGTTGTGTTTGGTATCTTGCCAGTGGAGCCTCATTCCACATGATTGGCAATAAAAGTTTACTCAGTGCCTTGGAGGAGAAAGACCTCGAGATGCGGATAGAGATGGGTGACGATGAAAGGTTTAATGTTTCAGGAGTGGGCATGATTACTTTTCAAAGGAATCATGGAGCTTCTCTCACCTTGAAAAATGTGAAGTATGTGCCTGGACTAAAGAATAACTTGGTATCGGTCGCGATGTTGGAGGACAAAGGCTGCGATGCTGTTTTTAGTAAGGGAAAGGATTTCCTTAGACACATCACCACGAGATAGGTGAAGTAGATCGGTTCACAAGCCAAGAACCTGTATTCTCTTGAGGTTCAGGATGCATGAAAAGGCTTGAGGAGCAAGGAAAATGTTAGAGACTTGATGGTTAAGAGGGAGAGTAAATTACCTCTCAACGTCTAGTCCCAGAAGAAGTCTCAGACAATTGTGGAGGAGCCACAATTGGAGAAGTGGGTAGAGGGATCACATGTCGCCATACCTCCAGGTGTGAGGTGGGGCAATGTGAAATGATAGTCTCAAGAAGGTTGAAATTGGGTAGGGTCCATTGAGAGGTTTTATCTCATGGATCGTGCCTTGCTATGGGAGCCCAAAGTACAGAGTAGTAGGAGGAATCAGTGGGATTGATGCAATCAGAGATCAAAGTGACAGAGTCTAGAGCACAGAGAAGGATTGAAAATAGTGCAGAAAGGCTGAGTCAGCAAAAGCACAGAGTTTTTAGTTGACAGAGGCAATAACACTCAGAGACTTTGATGACAGATGCATCATACTGATTTAGGTTGGATGTTTTTTTAGTTTCTAAAGTTGTTGGAGCTACAACACTTGAGAGAAGTGTTGCATGTAGAACATTCCAAATGTTTAGGATTGGGATCGAGTTGAATTCCTTTCTTGTTGTGAGGGAGTGTTGAAAATAACAACAAGAAATGATAAAAATAGAATCCAGAATATTCCAATTTTAATTTGTCCTTGAATTAAATTCAAATTTAGTCTCACCAACTGCTTGGAAATAATTAATTAATTCATTATGGATTAATTAGTTGGAGAAATTCAAGTTAGAAGTCTTTCTGAAGTCATGCAATAGTTATCCCTTAAATTAAGGAGATTATCCCTTAATTAAGGAGATAAGATTGAGTTATATTTGAGTTGTAATTAGTTAGATTAGTTTACTAAGTTAAGTCTAGTTAAATTAGTTCCAAACTGTTTGACGAACTAATTGTGAGTTATAAGTCTGTTGATGCATGCATGCCCTAAACCAGTGTACTCCATATAACTAAAGATTCCCTCATCAGAAACTCATGCATGTCTATTGAGAGAAAGACCCAGTTGAGCTAAATGTCAAGGATAAGTTACTATTAGTTGCATGTGTTTTCCTATAAAGGAAACTCATCCATGCAGTCAAGGGAAGATTCCTTGAGGATTATGCAGTTTTACAGGGTGTGGGATAGATGCGAGAGATTAGTGTTACACTTGGTAACAGGAGGATCACCCAAGAGAAACTATGCAAGGAAATAGGGGCTTGGAGGGCAGAAGATAAGGCTTGTGAGAAGCTTTGATTACCTATGAACATCCAAGATGATTATACTGAGAGCTGGCTAGCTGTGAGAGCTAAGGCTTTGTGTAATTCTGAGATACTTCCACCTTGTATGATAATACAGATAGTGGGTTTTCTAGCTGAGGCTTTCCCCTGAGTATTTTATGTGTTTCATGTGTATTGATTCTTCTTCTTATGGTTTCAGCTCTGATTCAACTCGCTTTTTAAGCTTCTACAAGTTTGATAGTAGAAGTATATTATAGTATTTTGCATTGGTATATTGCATTATCGAGTTAATATAATGTCAGCTTTTCTACATAGATTTATCTGAGTTGGATTTTTAGAAATTTCTACACCGTCAGATCACTAATGTCTAGAATATATCATGACCGTCAGATTGTAAGTTACAAAAGTACATAGTAAAGAAACACACTTTACCTAACTCTACACTAGACCAAGTTATACTTAATTATTTCCTATGTGTCGGAATATCCTAACAGGGTTTTGCAAGAACCCACCAATATATACACTTATCCAATGTTGATAGGATATACCATCTTGCTTATTGAACATAAAAATGGGATTTAGAAGAATCTTTCAATGATGAGTTTTGAGGTTTCTATAAAGTTACACAAATCATCCATTGACGAACTCACAAGTGAAGAATTTATTATTTTTCTTGAACATAAAAATAATATTATCAATGCTTCAATTTGTACATTGGATGATTTGTAGGAAGAACAAGAGAAGGATGAAGAGCCACTATTGATATTTTTCTCCAACTCTAGAAAGAAGCACTTCCTCAAAAAGTGCCCACTTAGTGATCTGAAAGTTTTCAAAATTTAGGAGGAAGGTCACTCAACAAAACATTTCCCATCACTGCCAGATTTACTAAAGGTATCAGAAAATAAAGGAAGGAATCAAATTGATCGCTAGGTAAAACCCAAAAGGCATCATCATTTAATACTTGGACTAATTCTTATTATCTTGAGTAGGTTCGTAAACAAAGTTATAATCTTGCAGTTCCATGGAAAAATTTTAGTCCTATGCCAATTGAATACCCTACTGCATGGTCACAGTGGTCCTCTCCCTAGACTTCATCCTCAAGCCATATATCCCCATGGAATCAAAGAATGGTTTGGATAATTCTCTCTAGGGAAGTCTCCAATACAAATTCACTTACATGAACAACACAAATGACAACAATTTCTTCCTAATGCACCAAAAAGTCATCCTCCTCCATGGTTGCAGCTACATTTGAAATCTTACCCTAATCCATACCCTATCCCTAATTCATACCCTACCCCATACTCTAATCCGAACCTTAGACCTAACCCTCGTCCATACCTTAACCCAAACCATAGACCTAACCCTATCCCTAAACCTAATTCAAACCCTACACCTAACCCTAATCCAAACCCCAACCCAAATCCAAATCCTAGTCCAATCCTTACCCCAAACCCTAGTTCTAACCCTAACCCAAACTATAGCCTAGACCCTAATCCAAACAAGGAGATTGCACAAAAATTTAAAGCACTAGTTCTCCTTATTGACTCCCCTACTAAGTGTAATATATCTTTGAAGTTGTGGGAAGGGGTGAGTTTGGAAACATCCCCTATCACTATAGAACATTCACCTTGGGAAGATCTTGTAACATCCCTAGTGAAAATTCCATGTAAAAAATATATAAATACCATGGATGATGGGACATGTATTCCAAGCTGAATGGTGGCAAAGACATCCTAGTGGGTGTTCATTTGGTTGTTTATCGTTAAGGAAATTTTCAAAGGCAATGGCTAATGCATTAAAGAGGAAAAAAGGTATTTTGGCACATTTATTTATGAAAATAATGGAAATTAGGAGAAAAGGAAGGTGAAAGGTCACATTTTGCATGTGAGGAGGAAATTAAAGGAAAATAATGGAAAATGAAGAAAATAGAGGTGTCATTAATAAAAATGCTTATGAGGATCAATGGGCAAGATTTGGTCAATTCAGTTTTGGAGCTCTCTCATTATTCTCTCTCTCTCTCTCTCTCTCATACTCTTGGTTACTTAGAGTTTTCTTGGAGCACTCTTGGAGGGTGCGACATACTTGGATTCTTGGAGCAAGAAGGTAAAGGAAGAGCGAGAAAGCACATGAAGGCATCAACATCAACGGCTACATCAGACTTCTTGCAGGTATTGAGTTGCATGTATGATTTATTCACTAGTTTTGACATGCATGGCACATGCATGTGGTTTCTTGGTTGTGATCTATCATTGGCATGGAGGATTGCCTAGATCGATAGTGGATTGCCTAGCCTTGCCATTTCCTGGATAGTCATGGTGATTGTGGGTTTACTTTCATTGATTTGTTTTTTTTGGTTCTCATGTTTCCTTAGCTTGGGTTGAGTTATTAGTCTTGGAAACCCTGGTTGAACAAATGCTCTAGAAGCCCTGTAACAACTTGGGTTGAGTTACTAGTCCTAGAAGCCCTGGTTGAACAAATGCTCTGGAAGCCCTGTAATAGCTTGGGTTGAGTTACTAGTCCTGGAAGCTCTGGTTGGGCAAACTCTTTGGAAGCCCTTGGCAAGTTGATTTACTAGTCTTGGAAGCCTTGGTTGGAGAAACATTGTGGAAGCCCTGTATAAGTTGTGGGTTGAGTTACTAGTTTTGGAAGCCTTGGTTGGACAAATGTTGTGGAAGCCCTGTATAAGTTGTGGGCTGAGTTACTAGTTCTAGAAGCCTTGGTTATACAAACACTCTAGAAGCCCTAGAAGGCTTGATTGGAGACCAATCTGATGATGGTTTTTGGTGATGTTCGACCGTGAGGTGGAATCACTGTTTGATGAGTTGAGGTTGGTGGCCTCTGGAAGCCTTGGATGAGTTTTGATTGATGTGTTCTATGAAATCCCACATTCATGCTTGGAATATGGCACGAGGGTGATTGTATGAAGAGAGACTTGGCTCAACTAATCTATGGTTGGGTGGAACATGGTAGTCCCATCTTTGGTTGGTTCATTGCATTTATTAATGGAAAAAGAAATCATTCCCTTGATTTTCATGTGCAAATGTACTGATGTATATATGGATTTTGATGGCTGATATGTTTATTGTATTTCTACTCCTATTATGTTGTTTATATGCACATTTACCCCGGAGGTTGTTACAGAGTGCTACTAGAGCATGGTTAAAACACTTGGGCTGGATGGGCTCTATCATAGGTAAAATGAAGAACAAAGGTTAAATTTTAGACTTTCTGTCATATCTGTTATAACTTTTCTTCTGTGGAATATTAGAAATCAAAATTTTTTCCCTACTGAAGGTAAATCCCACTGATAATGTGGTAAAAATTTCAAATATTGGTTCACAATACTTTAGGAATTATGATCTAAGGAAGATGACCTTCCTGAATGCACCTTTAAACAGGTCACGCTGGCATTTCTGCAATAACTTTTCTTATGTAGCCTTGAAGAAGTTGAAAAATCATCCACGTTGAGGGGAAATGCCAATAATTATGTGGTAAAAATTTCAGATATTGGGTCTCAATATTTTATGATATATGAGCAGAGGGAGTCGAGTCTTCTAAATGCTCCTAAAATCATGCCTCAAATAGGTCACACTAACATTTTTGTTATAAATTTTATTATAGGCACTCTCAGGAGCTGAAATTGTTTCCACAATGAGATGAGATCCTACTTATATTGTGATAAATATTTCAGACATTTATTCGCTATATTTTAGGAGATATGACCAGTGTAAGTCAATATTTCTGGACACTCCTAGAATTGTGCACCAAGTATGATTGTGTTGGTATTTTTGTTACAACTTTTCATCTATGAAATCTCAGAAGCTAAAAATTGAACTATAGTGAGTGATAATTCCACTAATCATATGGTTCAGTTTCCATAACTTTTACTACTACAGTTTAGGATATATGCATTTAATCATTCGCTATATCAGTTTGCATGCAAAGTGTTTGATGAAATGCTTAAATGGTTCAATGATTAATTGCATACAAATTGTTTGATAAAATGCACGAATGAGTACGTTGTTTGTGGTTAGGGATAGTATTGATGTGTAATAGTATTGTTGTAGTTGATATATTCTTACTTGTATGCAAATACCTTGCTATATTAGTTTGCATGTAAAGTGCTTGAAGAAATGCTTACATGCAAATGTAATAGTATAGTATTTGTTTGAAGAAAATGTAAAAGTATGGTAATTGTTTGAAGAAAATGCTATTTTTAGATGGGATAGTATTGTGGTATGATAATATGGATGTAGCTGATCTATGCCTATTTTCATGCAAATAATTTGAAGAGTTGCATGTAGGGAATTTGAAGGGTTGCATGCAAGGAATTTGAAACTTTGCATGTAAGGAAATGGAAAATTTCCATGTTTTTAGTTATTATGTTACAAGTGGAATAAGATCAATGTTTTTGACATAGTCTCATACAAATGTATGAGAAATAAAAATCAATTTATTTTCAAGTGTGGTTAAATTTAGTAGAGCTTTAGAGATCCCATTTCCATAATTGGACATTGGAGATTAGGCCATTATAGTAGCTTCCTCCTTCTACCTTAGTGTGGACCATGGATAGTAAGGGGGTATGTTTATAGGTTGTTAGTATTGGTGAACAATTATTTCAAATTAATAGACATGGTGTCTTGATTTTTGGAACATGTGACTGACTGTATATGAATTATATGTTTATTACATGTTGATTTCATTATACCTACTAACATCCTTGTATGTTAGGTTACATTTTTGAATATTTTGATTATGATCCAAAATGGATCTAGAATAGACTTATAAGTCTAAAAATGTTCCTCATAGAGGAAAATGAAAGCCAAAGGATTGTCTTGGGAATAGTCTCATTGCATAGATCTTTTCATTCTGAATCTAATTTAATTTGAATGGGCGAAAATGGACTTCAGATGAAGAAATTATTGCAAAAGGAAGATTTCCCATTATCCTTAGAAAAGGAGGCAAATCCTTATGAAAATGGACTTAAGGCTTTATATGCATTCCTTAAGGAAATCACATCGAAGAAAAGAAAAGGAGTGGACAGCAGGCCGAAGGACGCGGCGACATGTGATTGCGATTATGATGATGCGATAAGACATGAACCATTGGATCGAGAGTCAGATCAATGGTCATGATTTGATCAGTGATGGGTGATCGGGGAAGCTTAAGGACCATGGACCATGGGAGCAATGGTACTCCGATATGCTGAAATGTTGATAGTAAATAGCTGATATGTTCATGGGCTGATGCACCGATGGGCCGATGCGCCGATAGCTGTTAGTTGATGCGCCGATGGGTCGATGTGTCGATAGCTGATGAGGCGCCAATTGGAGTGATCGAAGATCGGGAGACTGGAAAATCCTCGATACAAAGGGCCAATGCACAGAGCGATATGTAACTTGTGATATTCCAATAAAAGGCGGACTCGATAGAGTTTATAAGTGTGATTTCATAACTTTTAAAATCCGGATTTACGGGATTTTTGTGTATTTCTGGTGTATTGGGTTTTTTGGCAATATGCCTATGCGATTGTGATTTGTGATAGAATGGTGGACCCGATGGGATTATAAACATGACTACATATTATTTTAAGTCTGGGATAAAGGCTCATGATGTCTTTTTGTCGGTTTTCCTGTGTATTTCCGTTATGCTGTTGTTTTCGAGATTTAGTCGAAGAAAGGCCGACTGTGTCTTTTCCATTGTAAAATGGCCTCTATTCATCTGTGCCATGCTCTAAGTGGGAATTTTGTAACAGGAATGCGTTATAGAGACATAGAGCCATAGAGCTAGATGGTCAGACGCAGAGCCAAAGGGCCAAACGTAGAGCCACAGGGAGTAGAGGAAGCCACAGAGCCGCAGAGGAATGATTACACTCAGAGGAACGAACAAGAAGTCGTAGAGCCGGAAGAATGCCTCACAAAAGCTAGAGAGCACAATTGATAGGAGGGGGCTCACACAAATGTAACAGCAGAGAAGCTAGTCTCCCTTCAGGGAGCTCACCGCTGGGGGAAAAGACAGAATCGCATAGTACTCTCTCCGCATTCGCAAAGCTGATAGAGCCGAGAGCCACAAGGTCGTAGAGCCAAAGAGCTCAAGATAGTTGCGTAGAGCCAGAGAGCAAGATAGCTGCACAAAACCAGAGGGCAAGAAAGTTGTAGAGCTAGAGAGGCAAGCATAAGCATAAGCCACCAGAGGTTGGAGACAAAGCTGTAGAGCCAGAGAGCTCAAATGGACTTCTACAAGCCATGAAGCTGTAATGAAGTCTAAACAACAAAGAGATCAAATGATCCAGCTGTTGCTAGTGTCAGATGTGTGTTGAAGATAGAAGAAGGAGTTCCAGATACAATAAGATAATTCTGAGGGAGTTGGTGCAAACTAGAGCTCAAGATAGCTCAGAGCGCTGATTGAAGGAATCTAGTCTAGAGAAGCCTAGATTTGTCTGCAGAGTATGGACAACCAGCGGGATAAGATGGTATTCTAAACCCATAGGTTCAGTTGTAAACTAATGAAGTTAAGCATGGAGCTTGTAAAAGAATTAAAGCCATAATCCCAAAGATCCTAATCGAGTTGATTAGAGCTCAAGGAGATGTAGCCTAAGATATCAGGGTGAACTCCATATTATATTGTTGTTATGTGTGATTTCTTATTGCTGCATTGTATTTGCTACTTTATTTACTGTTATATGCATTTCATATCAATTTAAGAAAATGAACATAAGCACTTAACAGTTAAAGGCAAACAAAGACATACACCTCTTTCAAGCACTTTTAATTCTGCTATTGGTTAATCATAAGCATAGATTTTGGGAATATATAAGCTTTGGAGTGGGAGAGATTCCTTTAAGCTTGACAAGAAGCCTTTAGGTCCCCATTTCAGATAAGGTGGTATCAGAGACAAAGGTTGATTAACCCCACCTTCAAAGAAGGTGATATCAAAGTTGGTTATACCAGAGCAGGTTATATCATGATGCAGGTGGTATCAGATCAGAATGTTTGATTGGAAGAGCAATCTATATGCTTGTTTGACTTGAAAGGTATTCAAACAGTAGCAAGGATTTTGTTGTTTGGTTGTTTGTAAAGTGACTCGTGTTTGAGTTTGCAGAGGTGAAGGGAATGCTATTGATAGCTAAGTCTAGGATAGGACAAGAAGGAAGAAGGGCTGAAGGAATTCTTCTTATCCCAAAGGACCTCAAAGCAATCATTGAAGTACAAGCGGTTTGTTGCAAAGGGTTGCTTGAATAAGCTCTTTGTTAATCTTGTTTGAAGTTCTTTTGTTCATTTGATAATGACTACTTCTACAAGTGAGTCCTGAAATTCTTCTTTCTTCACAAGATTCTTTGATGAAGACATGAAGCAAGACTTATTCACCATGATGGATATGGTGAGAGAAATGTATGAGGATGGAAGGCAGAGCATCAGACTTAGAGAGTAGTTGAATTCCATTAAGGAAGAGAATCAATTGCTTTTTGAAAAATTGCAGGAAATGGAGAGGCAACTTCATATTGCAAATATGAACCTGGAAAGGATGCATGAGTTGGAGACATAACTATTTGTTGCAAAGGAAGCCTTAGTCAAGTATTAGCTTGAAGATGAGGTAAATAATTCCAGTTTTTCTTCAATTTCCTTTAAGAATGTTTGTATTGGTTCTTTTGAAAAACATACCAGAGGCATAGGTTCCAAGTTAATGTCCAAGATGGGCTGTAAAGGAAAAGGCTTAGGCAAACATGCACAGGGTATTGTTGAGCCAATAACAGTTGTGGAAAGGCTTAAGTATTTGGGTCTTGGGTATGGACAAGCTTATGGAGGAAGTTCCAAAGCTGCCATGAAGACCATTGAAATAGCTCCAAGAAGGAGTTTCATTGCAGGTATTCTACCTCAAGAGTGTGAAGATTGTATTCATGGGGAATGCAATAGCTTGAAACATCATTTTTAACATGAAGGTGTTCAGAAGCATACACTTGAACCAGAGAGTTGTGGAAACTCTAAAACCATTGAAGAGGTTGATGTTGTCCCAAAGGGAGCTACTTCTGCATTCAATTAACCTCCTCATGAAGGAAATAAAGGTGAAAGAGAAAGGTATAAATCTAGTTATAATCATATTCCTTTTGATTATGTTCAGCATGGTAAATTTCCATATAAGCATGGGAAAAGAATTGCACATTCCTTTTGTGGTTTGGATAACCATAATTTTTCTAGATGTAGGAAGAGAATGGCCACATACAAGAAACTTTTGAAGGAAAGGAAGCAAGAAGCCAAAGGTCCATTGGACAAGGCAAATCATGTTGTCAAGAGGATGCACATGTGTTGCAATTATTGTCATAAGCAAGGACACATTGCTAAAAAATGTTGGACTCTGAATCTAACAATGCTTCCATGAAACTTGAAGAAGATGGAAAGAGAAAATGGCAGGAATGGAAAGAAAGATTCCATGCTCGATGCGTTTCAGGATGATTCACATGTTGATGCTGATGTGCAGACAAAGGAAGGACCTTTGAAATCGATTGGTAGGAAATGGTTAGAGTTCTTATCCAATTAAGATTGCATGCCTATTGATATAATGCATCTATTTGCTTTTTTTTGTTAATGAGATGCAAGTTGCAGGATTTTACCAAGAAGGTGAATGGAAAAGTTGAGTAGGAGACTCACTTTATTGCTGCAACATTATGTTCATTTCAGCTTCGAAAGTACAATGTGCTTAAGTGAAAGTTGAAAGGTGAAATGCATGTATAAGCATGATATGCATGAACACAGGGATGTTGATGATTTCATTGTATTTAAACATGTATGTGTGATTAACTTGAAGGGTTGATTGCTTTATTTTAAACATGCATGTAATATCAAGCTTGTTATCTAGTCCATCATTTGTAAACACAGATTTAAAGACATGGAGGTGTTCACAAGATGTGAAATCTGTTTCTTTTGTTGAAGCAGGAGTTTAGGCCATCCAATTGTTGTCTGTAATCCTGTTGTTGTTAACGACTGTTGTTGACAGTATGTCAAATAGGTACAAATGAAAATTTTGTGAAGTAGATGTAACTTCACATTTGTTTGAGCCACCTTGGATCAATGATCAAGGAAGATAAGTTCAAATTATCTTCTGTAACCTTTTCAGTAGGAGTTCTGCATGAATTCAAGAAAGAAGACAGTTCTTCCCAAGAGGACAAGCACATCCAGGAAGGAAGTGTTCAAAGGTTTTGGTTCAGAGGCACTAGCCATGTAGGCAAGTGTATGAAGGCTGAAAGAAGAGGGTGCTAT
The DNA here is from genome assembly GCA_000404065.3 of Pinus taeda. Lineage (NCBI taxonomy): Eukaryota > Viridiplantae > Streptophyta > Pinopsida > Pinales > Pinaceae > Pinus > Pinus taeda. Next base: position 334,168 of record APFE031172874.1, read on the forward strand.
ACTCTCATTTACTATTCAGATCAGTATATCAGTCTTTTGGAGACCAATAGTTCTTTGTAGTGGGAAGGTGTGATCCAAAGTGGATCTAGAATAGACTTCTAAGTCTAAAAATGTTCCTCATAGAGAAAAATGAAAGTCAAGGGATGCTCTTGGGAATAGTCTCATTGCATAGATATTTTCATTATGAATCTAACACAATTTGAATGGGTCAAAACGAACTTCGTATGAAGAAGTTATTGCAAAAGGAAGATTTCCCATTATCCTTAGAAAAGGAGGCAAATCCTTATGAAAATGGGCTTAAGGCTTTATATGCGTTCCTTAAGGAAATCACATCAAAAAAAATAAAAAGAGCAGATAGCAGGCTGAAGGACACAACGACATGTGATTGCGATTGCGATGATGCGATAAGACATGAACCATCGGATCGAGAGTCAGATTAACGGTCGTGATTTGATCGGTGATCAGAGATTGAGGAAGCTTAAGGACCATGGATCATGGGATCAGCGGTACTCCGATATGCCAAAATGCTGATAGCTGATAACTGATGCATTGATGGGTCGATGCACTGATAGCCAATCGTTGATGCGCCGATAGCTGATAGCTAATGCACCGATAGCCGATGAGGTGTCGATCGAAGTGATCGAAGATTAGGAGATCGGCGAATCCTCGATATGAAGGGTCAATGCACATTGCAATATGTGACTTGTGATATGCTGATAAAAGGTGGACCTGATAGTGTTTATAAGCGTGATTTCATAACTTTTAAAATATGGATTTACGAGATTTCTGTGTATTTCCCGTGTATTGGGTTTTTTGGCCATAAGCCTATGTGATTGCGATTTGTGATAGAATGGCAGACCTGGTGGGATTAAAAATGTGGCTACATATTATTTGAAGTCTGGGTTAAAGGATCATGATGTGTTTTCGTGAGTTTTCCTATGTATTTCCATTATGCTATTGTTTTCGGGATTTAGTCCAAGAAAGGTCGACTGTGTCTTTTCCATTGTAAAATGGCTCTTATTCATCTATGCCATGCTGTAAGTGGGTGTTTTGTAATAGGAATGCTATATATAGATGCAGAACCACAGATCCAAATGGCCAGACGTAGAGCCACAGAGCCATAGAACCAGACAGAGAGCCACAGGGAGCAGAGGAAGCCGTAAAGCCGGAGAGGAATGATTACACACAAAGGAATGGACAAGAAGTCACAGAGCTAGAAGAATGCCTCACAAAAGCTAGAGAGGATGATTGATAGGATGGGGCTCACACAAACGTAGCAGCAGAGAATCTAGTCTCCCTCAGGGAGCTCACAGCTGGGGGCAGAGACAGAATCACATAGTACTCTCCCCCCCTTTGCAAAGCTGATAGAGCCGAGAGCCACAAGGTCGTAGAGCCAGAGAGCCCAAGATAGTTGTAAAGAGCCAGAGAGAAAGATAGCTCCACAGAACTAGAGGGCAAGAAAGTTGTAGAGCCAGAGAGCCAAGCAGAAGTAGAAGCCACCAGAGGTTGGAGGCAAAGTTGCAGAGCCAGAGAGCTCAAATGACCTTCTACAAGCCATGTAGCTGTAATGAAGTTTGAAGAGCAAAGAGATCAAATGATCTAGCTGTTGTTGGTGTGTGATGTGTGCGGATGATAGAAGGAGTTCCAAAGACAATAAGAGAATTCTGAGGGAGTTGGTGCAAGCTAGAGCTCAAGATAGCTCAGAGTGCTAATTGAAGGAATCTAGTCCAAAGAAGCCTAGATCTATCTGTAGAGTATGGACAACCAGTGGGATAAGATGGTATTCTAAACCCATAGGTTTAGTTGTAAACCAATCGAGTTGAGCATGCATCTTGTAAAAGAATTGAAGCCATAATCCCAAAGAGCCTAATCCAGTTGATTAGAGCTCAAGGAGACGTAGCCCAAGATATCAAGGTGAACTCCATATTATATTGTTGTTATGTGTGATTTCTTATTGCTGCATTGCATTTGCTGCTTTATTTACTGTTATATGGAGTTCATATTAGTTTAAGCAAATGAACATAAGCACTTAACAATTAAAGGAAAACAAAGACATACACCTCTTTCAAGCACTTTTAATTCCGCAATTGCTTAATCATAAGCATAGATTTTGGGAATATATAAGCTTTGGAGTGGAAGAGGTTCTTGTAAGCTTGACAAGAAGCCTTTAGGTCCCCATTTCAGATCATATTACATGTATTAGTCTTGTAAGTTGATTACAAGAATTGATTACTTATGTTCGACTACATGCAACTATGTGTATTGGTAGTTGGTTTGGTATTGCTTATGCATACTGTTGGTTTCATGTGGCAATGTGTACAATGGAGTAATGGTTGTTTTCATGCATAAGGTCATGTTGTGTAGTTGATATGGTCATGCATTGATGATTGGACTCTAGCTAGAATGATGTGTGTATGGTTTGGTACTCGTTTTTTATGTTTCTATATACAGTTGTTATGCATGTATGGTCTTGGTTATAATATGCATGAATAGTAGGTTAAACATGCCTTTTTAAGTCATGGTATGCAAGTTAGGTCATCATAGTGCTATTGGATGTTATGATGCTAATGTGTTTGTTGAGATAGAGTAGGAGATATAGATCATCATAATGAGGTTGCAACATTGGACTTTGGGGTAAGAACAAATTGTCATACATGTAGTGTATGTTTGGCATATAGATATGTAAGTTAAGGATTATTAGATGCATTAGGGTTATATACATTAGGTTTATGAACATGCATTTGATCTTATGCTTACATTCATGATAGATGTTAGATGATTAGTGTGGTTATATGCACATGTGAGATAGTCAAGAATGATAGTAACCTATAGTTGTATGCATTGCTATTGTTGTTTTATATTAGATAACATGATGATTATGCTATATGTTGTTGATGAGTATGTTATAGGTTAACTTGTTGATTGTTGTATGATAGTTAGCTTGATGATTCAGTTTTATGTTGTTGATGAGCATGATATATAGCTTATTTTTGTTATATGCTACTTGATGATTAGGGTTATTTCATTGAGATATTGATGTTATAATTTGGATTGGTCATATGAGTGATGGTTATGTTCATTACCTTAAAGATATTGATGTTATATGTATTATGTTAACCTCATTCGACCTATGCATATGGTTATGGTTGTGATATTCAGATATGAACCGACATATTTGTGAGATGGTGTCAAACTAATCTATATTTAATTTTCATATGTGAATGATAATTGTGTATGAGTTTACGATGTGAACATGTTAGTTAGATATTATTATGGATATCATGATCTTATGAGTGCTTGAGTTGACATGTTATAAAATTATATCTCACTAACTAGATTGATAGTGAAAACAAGATAGCCTCCCATAACGTACACTAAGGTACGAGTTTTCTTATGTATTATAGTTGGTGTTTCATAGTTGATTACGTCGTCTATTTGGTATTTGAGTGTTCAGTGCCTATTATGTCATCTAATTGATTTATTTAACATGGTATGTTTGTGAGTTGGTTGAATGTTTGATGAATTGCATAATATGAGTATGTGCTCCAATGATATTGTTTTAAGATGATGGTACTAATACATATGTGTTAAGACAGTTGATAGGTACTTGAGTGTAATAGGTGATAGTTTTAGTATTATGCCTAATGACTGTGAGTTGACTATGGATTATGACATGATGGTTAATCTTCGTAAAGGTTGATTTCAAATTGATAGATATGATTGTCTTGATATTTGGAACATGTGGTTGACATGTGTGAGCATGATGTAGGGAGTTGCATGGCAAGAGAGGTTGCCATGAAATCTTGAAGAAGGCTCGGGTTGAGCTTTCCATGGGAACCATGTGGATTGAGTCATGGTGTTTGTTTTTAATATTGTGCTTTTGGTATTTTATGAATTGTTGATCTTGATTTGTGGTTTTGTTTATGTCTAGTGTATGGCCATACCACTTTGTTTGAGGAGTCATGTTGTTACTGGTTTTTATGGTCTTATTCTTATTTGTTTCTTGTCTTGCCTTTTACGCTTTGAGTCTTGGGAATTGGTTGGGAAAGACGAAAGTTAGCTCGAGGAGAGCTATGTGGTATCCAAGAGGTGATGTCAGACTCAGATGGAGCTTGGTGTATGAGTAGCACAGTGGAAGGTAAGACTATGACAGTTGGTTGGACTAGTTGGGTCCATTGTGGTAAATGGATAGAAGTAGTGCAGACATGAGAAAGGTAACTACAAAAGGTAAATTAAATGGATCAGAGGTGTCATATTCTTTGGCTATGTTGGGAACTATTTCTCTTAATGCTTGTGCATAAATAAGGAATTTCTCTTAACCTAGACCTTATGTTATCTGGTAATTATTTTTTTTATCATGATTATGTTGAAGTTTATATATGTATACATGTATGAATGTATGTTGTTGTCTGACAAGATCATGATTGTTTTATGCTAATGTTTATATAGGTAGGTATGTATCGATGTATCTATGTTACTGTCTAGCAGGGTTGTTAGGGATCATTCTTGTGGAGGAATGATTTCTTATGCAAGAGAACAACATGAAGAGGTTCCTAGTCTTACGAGGAATCAATTGGGAACAGTAGTCATGCAAATATGCGAGGTCAGTATCATCTGGATATGAATTGATATTTTATACTTGTATTATGCCTATGTTTATGTTATGACTGGTAATGTTGAAGGATACATCAACAAAGTGAAAGCAGTGCAGTCTGCGGCATGCTAGGATAAGCATGGATAAGATACTGGAAGAAATGTTTCTTGGTAAGTACAGTATGGTTTTGGATGTGTGGTACTACTATTGTGTATATACAGTATATGTTGTACATGTTTCATATATGATGTGTGCACACATGGTGTTGTGTATATAGTGTGTGTACATGTTGTTTATGCAGTGTTATGTACAGGATGGTACATATAGTGTTGTATTAATGTTACATATTCAATACTGGGTTTAAACGGTGTTATGTACATGTTGGATATGCGATATTGTGTATATATTGCACTGTGTGCATGATGGATATGCAGATTTGTGTGCATATGGTGCTATGCGCACGTTGGATATGCAATGTTGTGTACAGATGATGCTATATATGTGTTGGATGTGAAATGCTATGTACAAGTGGTGTTGCATGCATGTGGTACATTGGTACTATGTACATATGGTGTGGTGTGCATGATTGTACAAGTGGTTTCATGTGCATTTGGTGCTTTGTACATATTGTACAGGTGGCACTGTGTGCATGTGGTGCTAGGTACATGTCGTGCATGTGGCACTGTGTACATGTGGTGTCGCGTACATGTCGTGCATGTGGTACTGTGTACATGTGGTATTGTTTACACATTGTATAATGGTGTAGTGTACATGTGGCATTGTGTACACGTTGTGCAGGTGGTGCCATGTACATGTGATGTTGTGAACACCTTGTGTAGGTTGTGCAGTGTACCGGTGGTATTATGTACATGTTGTACATATGGTATTGGTGTATGTGTGGTATTGTGTGCATGTCATCCATGCTATGTTATGGGCATGTGGTATTATGTATGTGCATCATGTAGTCATGGCATTGCATCGTGTGTATTCGTTGTGTTGCAATTTGTGTAGGTACATGTATTGGGTGGTATTTCACATCGGGTATAGATGGATGCACTGTGTTGTACATTGGCTATAGGTTTATGTGTTGTACATTAGGTGTAGGTGCATGTATTGCATGGTGTTGTGTGTCAAGTGTGGTTGTATGTGTGTGATTCACACTATGGGTATGAGCGCGCAGTTGAGGAGAAGGCACTGGGTGTTTTTCTGTTGTGGCAACTGATCCAAAGTGTGTACGGAATAAAGACAAAGGTAGAAGCTATGGATTGACGAAAGGATAAGTATCGGTATTGTATTTTGGCTTTAGTATGCATGTGATTTATGATTATGGTCTATGATGATTACATGTGATCTATGATTTTGATTTATGATGGTTACATGACATTTATGATTTTGATGGTTATGTTTTGAGCTAACCTAATGTGATATTTTTATACATGTTGATTTGGTCAAATATGCTAGTTTTACTTATTGTGATAGGAAGAAAAAATGATTGCAAATGTACCTTATTGATGAGCTATGAATGAGGTATGATGTGAATTTATTTAATTTATTTTAAAACTGATGGAAGTTATGTGCGTAGTACAGGAATCATGAACATGCTAGATTGGGTAGTTGAAATCAACTACAAGAATTAGCAGCTTGATATGGTGGTTTGTTGGTTGCTTATGGTGGTTTAGTAGTTGCTTTATGATGGTTTAGTATTTGATTTATGTTGGTTTAGTATATACTTTATGGTGATTGATATATGCTTTATGATGCTTGATATATGCTTTATGATGATTTGATATATGCTTTATGTTGGTTGATACATGCTTTATGTTGGTTGATACATGCTATATGATGTTTTGAGATATGCCTTATGATGTTTTTTTAGATGCTATATGATGACTAGTGTATGATTGATATATGTTTCGTATATGGTTTGTCATATGTTTTGGTATATATATTTTGATGAGGTTGTTATATATACACCCATGTATGGATGTAAATACCGGAACGAGTTGTGTTATAAGGCTACATTATGCGGTATGGGTGTTATGTTATTATGCTATCATATGGTTATGATATTGTGATGTTATGATGTCATATGAGTTTTTAAGCAGGATGATCATTGTAAATACCGTAACGAGCTATTTTATAAAGCTCCACCATGCAGTATGTTGTCATGTTGTCATGATGTTTTGATTTTGAGAAGATCTTTCATTGTAAATACTTCATCGAGCTGGGTTATAAAGCTCCATGAGCAGTATGTGTTATGTCAGCAGGTTGTTGAGGTATATGTGTGATTGAACACCGAGGATGGTGTTCCCCAAGGGGGAGGATTCTATAACATCCCTGGTGAAAATTCCATGTAAAAAATATATAAATACCATGGATGATGGGACATGTATTCCAAGATGAATGGTGGGAAATGTAAGGACTCTGGACACCACATATCTCCACAATGGTATGATATTGTCCACTTTGGGCCTAAGCCCTCATGGATTTGCTTTTGGACTTACCCCAAAAGGCCTCATACCAATGGAGATATTTGTCCATCCTTATATACCCATGATCCTCCCCACTTCTAGTAAATGTGGGACTTTGGTCGTATACCCAACAATCCTCCCCTCGAACAAAGGACCATCGAGCCTCCCCTCAAACGATTATCCATCCGTCCACTCTCTACCAACCAAGATTCTCCACTCCAATGCATTGGAAGCACACGCCTTACATGGAGCACCACCTGCCTAGAGAGCTTGCTCTATTTGAGGTCAACTCCTCTTCACTGTGTTGGGACTAGGACACATCCATGAAGAATCCGGAGCACACCGCTTGTCTAACTGAGCTCATCCACGGATCACATCGTGATATTACCGGGGCCCACCACCTTCGTTCGGCATTCCGAGGATTCATCCACTTGGCTAACTTCGGAACTTGGCTCTGATACCACTTGTAAGGACTCTGGACACCACATATCTCCACAATGGTATGATATTGTCCAGTTTGGACCTAAGCCGTCAAGGATTTGTTTTTGGCCTTTACCCCAAAAGGCCTCATACCAATGGAGATATTTGTCCATCCTTATATACCCATGATCCTCCCCACTTCTAGTCAATGTGGGACTTTGGTCGTACACCCAACAAATTCCTAGTCGAGAAATAAGTTAAACAAAATTGTGCACGCTAGCTAGGCACATATATGTTGAAATGCTAATTCCAACTACAGCAGAAAAACTGCCATTGGAGTTCCCCGCTATTTCCGTTTTCTTCTTTTGCGATGCGATTGTGCAATGCGATCAAATCGCAGATTGCTATCGCACATTAATATGTTGCACACCTGCTTTGCGCCGTTTGCGATTTCGCGATGCGATCAAATCGCAAATCGCACTCATGTTAATGCTTCAGTTGTTTTCTCTTCCGCCGACGCAAAGTTGCGATGCGATCCAAATCGTAAATCACATATCTCACCCTTTTCTCAAAATCAAGGTTGTTGTACAGGCATGTAGCAAATGAATTTGACGTGAAGTAGAAGTTTCATTTACCGCCAGTTTTGTCAGTAAAACAGTAAATGTAATTTACTCTGGTTGGTAAACGTTGGTAAGATTTTAATTTTATTGTTTTTTATTTTCACGGGAGTATGGCAAGTAAAACCATATATATGCCTATTTTTGCTTTTGTTAGTGTGTGTGCAAAGGAAAAACTCGCTGTAGCGAATGCAAGAAGAATAAACAAAACAGTGTGAAGTGATTGTAATGTTGTTGTTTTGTTGAGAATGTAATAAGAAGAGAACGCAGTAGCGTAGAAGTGTGAAGTGAGGGTAGATGCAACAGCGCCCAGTAGAAATTTTTATTCACAGTAGTGCAATGGTAATGGTGTAGTTGTTCATTGAAAAATGAGAGAAGCGCGCAGCAGCGCAAGCTCATGAATGAAACCTTTATGCACGACAGTGCAGAGATTGAAATGTAATGCAACACGCAGAAGCGTGAGTTTTTGGTAGTTCGTTGGTGAAAGACAAAGTGAAGCGCAGCAGCATAAAGGTAATGCATTGCCCTGTTATGTTTTGTAAAACATGAAATGAAATATACATGTAGCAGCATGAGAATAGTTACTGTTGGTGAATACGTTTTAGACAAATAACAGGAGCACGCAGCAGCGTGAAGAAAAGTCTTTGTTGTTTGTTGGAAAAACGAAAAGGGAATGCGCAGTAGCACAAAAGAGCGTATGTAAAAAATTCTTTTTCACATAGCAGTGTAAAAGAAATTTGCAAGCAAAGACCGTGTGATGGGAGATGAATGTTAGAGCACAGTAGTGTAGATTCAAAGCGAAGTCTTAAACTGCATCTGAAGTAGTCTTGGTGTAATCCCTCTGTTAGAGGAAGACTTTGGTAAAAGTTAGTTTTGTGAATGAAGAGATTTTGACACACAACAATGTAAAATCTCAAAGCAGAGACAAAGTAAATTTATTTGTGTGGAAATGAAGCATTCCCTGGTTGTAATCCCTCTGTTAAGAGGAAGATGCTTTTGTAATAGCAGTTGTGAAATCCCTCTGTGTGAGAAAGATGCTTTTGTAACAGCAGTCGTGAAATCCCTCTGTGTGAGGAAGATGATTTATGTAACAGTTGGTTTCCTATTAATGAATAGAAGTTTTTTGTTGAGTTGCTGAAACTCTGTCTGCAGCAAAACAATTTTAGTTTTCACTGTGTTGAAAAACAGAGCATTGTTCTCTGTTCATATTTTGTTTGGAATTATCAGAAATTCCCAACATTGGTATCAGAGCTATTTCGGGCTCTTTGAAGGTGTCAAAGAAGTTGAAGGAAGGATTTTTTTGTTCCAGCAACTTCTCCAGTAGAGTGAAGACTCATTCAAAAATCCAAGGTATTTCTCAAGCTATTTTTTGTGTTACTATTGAGGACAGTCAGCGATTTCTAAATACACAGTCAAGCATTTTGAAGTATAGTTAAGTGTGCAAGAATGGTTGGCTCCAGCACCAGCATTAGCACCCACACTAGCATGGGTATCTGTAATACCCAGCTCCAACAATTTAATGGAAAAAACTATGACTATTTGGCAATAACTATGAGAGCCCTGTTTGCCTCACAAGACTTATGGGGATTTGTTGAGGATGGTTTTGAAGAACTAGCATATGAAAATGAGTTTAATAACTTAACTCAGGCAGAGAAAGAACTGCTGAAGAGCAATAAGGGGAAGGATTGTAAATCCCTCTACTATTTGTATCGAGCAGTGGATGAGAATGTGTTTGAAAGGATAGCAGCAACCGAGAGATCTAAAGAAGCATGGGAAACTCTCAAGATAGCCTACCAAGGCATGGAGAAAGTGAAGACAACAAAACCTCAATTCATTGAGGAGGAAGCTTGTGATGGAAGCATAGAAAAAACAGTGAATGTTAAAAACTCTTTGTCACATGATGAAGATGATGAGGAGATGGCTGAAATACATCCCCAGATAGCAACATCAACACAAGGGGAGCAAGAGACACCCTTGAGGAGAAACGAAAGTGCTTCTCCAAGCACACCACAAGGAGGAAATTCAAGTGCTTCTTCAAGCACTTGTACACCAAATAAAGGTATGAACTCTTTGTTTGTTTTATATTGTCATGTTGATGACCTTGTTCATTTCGAAGAAGCAATTAAGGATAGGAAATGGATAGAACCCATGAATGGGAGAAAGGAATTGAAATTCCTTGAAGATCTGTTTAAAGAGTATGGAGTTCGATACGTAACTCTTGCCAAAATGGCCGAGATGGGCTTCACTGCCAACACCCTTGTCAATATGACAAAGGAAGAGATTGGAGATTTGATGAAGACCCTGGTAGAACTCTATCATATGGATATTCTTATAGGGGAGAGATATGGAATTAAATCTGCCACAAGAGTAGAGAAGGAGCAGGTTGCAGATATTTTGACCAAACCATTGGGGCAGAAAAATTTTGAATTTTTAATGAAATGTCTGGGTATGTCTGACAACCCAGTAGTTGAAATTAAATGGGAGTGTTGAAATGCTAATTCCAACTGCAGTAGAAAAACCGCCATTAGAGTTCCCCGCTATTTCTGTTTTCTTCTTTTACGATGCGATTGTGCGATGCGATCAAATCACAGATCACTATCGCACATTAACCTATTGCACCCCTGCTTTGCGCCGATTGCGATTTCGCGAAGCGATCAAATCGCAAATCACACTCATGTTAATGCTTCACTTGTTTTCTCTTCCACCAACACAAAGTTGCGATGCGATCCAAATCGCAAATCGCATATCTCACCCTTTTCTCAAAATCAAGGTTGTTGTACAGGCCTACAACAAATGAATTTGACGTGAAGTAGAAGTTTCATTTACCGCCAGTTTTGTCAGTAAAACAGTAAATGTAATTTACTCCAGTTGGTAAACATTGGTAAGATTTTAATTTTATTGTTTTTTATTTTCATGGGAGTATGGCAAGTAAAACCATATATATGCCTGCTTTTGCTTTTGTTAGTGTGTGTGCAAAGGAAAAACTCGCTGCAGCGAATGCAAGAAGAATACACACAGTAGCGTGAATTGATTGTAATGTTGTTGTTTTGTTGAGAATGTAATAAGAAGAGAACGCAACAGTGTAGAAGTGTGAAGTGAGGGTAGATGCAGCAGCGCCCAGTAGAATTTTTTATGCATAGCAGTGAGATGGTAATGGTGTAGTTGTTCATTGAAAAATGAGAGAAGCGCGCAGCAGTGTGATCTCATGAATGAAACTTTTATGCACAGGAGTGCAAAGATTGAAATGTAATGCAACATGTAGAAGCGTGAGTTTTTGGTAGTACGTTGGTGAAAGATGAACTGAAGCGCAGTAACACGAAGGTAATGCATTGCCCTGTTTTGTTTTATAAAACATGAAATGAAATACACACGCAGCAGCGTGAGTATAGTTACTTTTGGTGAATATGTTTTAGACAAATGAGAGGAGCACATAGCAGCGTGAAGAAAAGTCTTTGTTGTTCGTTGGAAAAACAAAAGGGAATACGCAACAGCGCAGAAGAGCGTATGTAAAAAATTCTTTTTCACATAGCAGTGTAAACGAAATTTGCAAGCAAAGACAGTGTGATGGGAGATGAATGTTAGAGCACAACAGTGCAAATTCAAGTGAAGTCTTAAACTGCACCTGAAGCAGTCTTGGTGTAATCCCTCTGTTAGAGGAAGACTTTGGTAAAAGTTAGTTTTGCGACTGAAGAGATTTTTACACACAACAGTGTAAAATGTCAAAGCAGAGACAGAGTAAATTTATTTGTGTGGAACTGAAGCATTCCCTAGTTGTAAACCCTTTGTTAAGAGGAAGATGCTTTTGTAATAGCAATTGCGAAATCTCTCTATGTGAGGAAGATGCTTTTGTAACAGCAGTTGTGAAATCCCTCTGTGTGAGGAAGATGATTTATGTAACAGTTGGTTTCCTGTTAATGAATAGAAGTTTTTTTTTGAGTTGCTGAAACTCTGTCTGCAGCAAAACAATTTTAGTTTCCGTTGTGTTGAAAAATAGAGCATTGTCCTCTGTTCATATTTTGTTTGGAATTATCAGAAATTCCCAACAATATACATATTCCATTGCTAAATAACTTATTTAAGAAAAAATGTATTAAAAAAAACATAGATAAATAAATGTTCGGGTGGGTTATTCTTAAGAATACCAACAATTAATTCTCAATTTCAAAATGAAAGTGAAATTTAACATTTAATTCTAATAATAAGCTCAATATTTATTTGGTAGCATGTGAATCAAATAATTTTTTTAAAGGAAAGAGATAAAAAAACAATTGTCGAAGTTGAATACATATTGAAGTAGAATATTCAATTTATATTAAACTTAACTATGATCTATAGGCTTCACGCTCGATTAACACCTTGCCTTAGCAATTATACTATGTGTCAGTAAAATTAGATTAACCCGCACTAGAACAACCACTATAGAACGTGAAAAAAATTAAAAAAGGTATCTCAGATAGAAGTATCATGATCAAGTAGCTTACAAGAAAACAAAACAAATCCCCTCAAGGGTATAAATTCAGTGTATAATTATATAATTGTCCTTCCATTATGAGTTATAAAAAGCATTTTGCAACACTGACAGTAAGCACGACTTATAGCCATACAACAAGAAGTATAAATCAGAGAAAATCCCCTCTTGGAAGACTCACAAAACCCATCACTAGTGTATATGTGTTGAGTCAACCTGTAGCAATGCGAGTGTTGTTATTCGATGAACCTCGATCTAAGGCAAAATGATATGAACAAGCCTGGCATGAATACATTCTCTATAGCTATGGAAGGGACAACAAATGGGAAATAAATCAATTAAACACCAATGAGATAGGTTTTCTTAGAAACAAAAGTGATAACTTCAACCCCAAGCTAAATTAAGCAAATATAAAGGCTTACCATCACATGAAGCTTCCGCCAAGGGATTTTCCTCTTTTAACTGAGAAGAGGTCAACATAATTGCTGAAATCAAGCATGATATCATTGAATAGATTCCAGTAAAAAAATACCTACATTAAAGGGAGAAGAGAAATATAAAATAAAGTGGGCATAAACCATCAATACCTGATAGATGAGAAGATGGACTGAGCACCAAAAGAACCCATAAAATTGATTGGTCATGTGGGAAGCATAAAACTAGAAAATGGGAGCCACTCCAAGTCCTGGTGCGCTCCTTCTCTATATCAAGTAAAAACAGAACCTCATTTTACCAGATGTGAGTATTAATGACATAAAATAAATTGTGCAAATTAGATTAAGAGAATTAACAAAATGTTGATTCAGAAAATCTTACCTCTGTAGAATGACTAGACATTCTCTCAGAGAGCCAATGGATGACCATTCATGTAGTTGTGGTTGGAATTAAAACTTAAAAAGGGTAAGCTGGAAGTTTTACTACAAACCACGAAGCCATATTTTGTGGCATAATAACGATAAGGTGGTATACAGAGAGAAATTTGTCATCCATATAAACAAAAACCTCAATTAACCAGTCAGGCACTTGTAGTACTAATGAAGGTTCTATCAATACAAGGAAATCCATAAAAATTGTTCAGATGTGCATGTATGCACTTGACATCCCTTAGAGGATGAGTGACATGAGAAATAACAGAGGGAAGGTTAAATTTAGGAGCTTAGTGTTTGAAATACACACGGCTAACCATTGGATTTCCTTACGCATCCTAGCTATCCACGTAGAACTAGGTCTGCACCCCATGTGATGGGCATATGTTGCTTGATGTGTTGGCCCCAAAATATTGGTCACTTGATTCCCCAGACAAACTGCATTCTACACCATATGGTTTCACGCATGGATATTTTAATATATTTACTATGGGACAAAATCCTTTCAATGAGATTTAAACCAATATATATGTAAAATTATAAATTTCTCCAGCATTACAAATTTTAGTATGTATAATGATATATGAGAGTGTTGGTTGACCACACATTCAACAGAACCCATAGCCCAAGGACTATAACACCCAATGGTATAATAAATTATAAAAGTCACAACAACCCTAAGTTTATTGAATATGATAGGAATATGTCATAATTAAAAATAAATTCCAATAGGAGGCTTTCTTGAAGTAATATTGACTATTTATATTGGGGTAAGACGTTGTTATGAAACCAACTCACAAAAAGATAGAAAATATAGATCAATGACTTTAAAATAAGCCTCTTTGAGTGGGCAACCTCCTTTACATTACACAAATGAACAATTCTTGGATGATACAAATGACAAGACCTCCTTTTTATATATAAGAGTCTAAGGGGTTCCAATACAATCAAAGCCTACATAACAATAATATTGTATGGGCACAAAAATAACAATAGTGGGTTTCTATGGGGTTTAATAATAAGAACATGGGGACTATATGGGCACAATAATATAATAAGGGGGTTGCACTAATAAAAATAAAGGGTGACACTAGTAGTATAGGGACCTAACATGCCCCTCTCCTTCAAAAAGTGTTATCCTCAATGCTTGAGTAGTTCTGGATGCTTATGTATAAAATTCTCATCCTCCCATGTGGAATCTTCAACAAGTAAGTTCTTCCACTTGATGAAATAGTCTAAAATTGATCAATTCAGTAGTTGTCGATTTTTTTTTTATGACTACTTCCGATTCCAATATGATTTTTCCTTCCTCGACAAGTTCTGGAAATATTGTTTGAACTAGATCTTCTCATCTCTAACCTTATTTAAGCATGAAACATGGAAAAGTGGGTGCAGTCAGGAAGATGCAGGAAGCTCCAATTTGTATTCCATAGTACCAATCTCTTGTAACACCTTGTATGGACCATAATACTTTGGTGATAAATTTTTATCCTTCTTAGCTTGCTTGAGGAACATTTTTTTGTATGGTCGTAGTCATATAAATACCCAGTCACCTACATCAAAACTTCTTTCAATGCAATGTTGTTCTACCAGTTGTTTCATTATATTCTGCACCAAAGTGAGGTTATCCTTTAAGGGTTTCAGAACTTGTTGTTGATGCTCGATGTGATCTTCCAATTGTTAAACCTTATAATTTTCTTTTAAAGATGATGTGATAGATGGTGGATGATATCCATAAAGTGTCATAAATGGGATCATTTTTGTTGCAGTATGGAAGGAAGTGTTATACCACCATTCAGCCAGAGGTAACAACTTGACCCATTGTGTATGTTTATTAGATACAAGGCAACAAGGATATCCTTCCAAACATTTGATCACTATCTCAATTTTCCCATCAGATTGAGGATGATAAGATGAGCTATGAGCTAACTAAGTACTGAGATATTCCACCTCTTGTACTTCAAAGAAACATTTGGAGTTTTTTTGATATAATTGTTTCTCCTCAAATAATTTGAGCACCCTGTCAACATGTTGAACATGATCCTTCCAAGACTTGTTGTGGAATAGTATATCATCAAAAATTACTAAGACAAATTTTCTAAGGGTTTGAAAATGGAATTCATCAAACCTTTAAATGTAGATGTTGCATTGGTAAGGCCAAAAGGCATGAATAGAAATTCATAATGACCCTCATGAGTTCTAAATGTTGTTTTTCGAATGCCTTTAGTCTTCATTCCGATTTGATGATATCGTGAACCAAGATCCAACTTGGTGAAGTAAATTGCTCCATGTAATTCATCCAATTATTCATCAATGCCAGGAATGGGAAATTTATCTTTAATAGTAAGTTTGTTGAGCTCTGTATAATCTAGACACATGCACCATGATACATTCTTCTTGTGTACCAATACCACTAGAAAAGAGAAAGAACTTTGACTAGGTTGAATTATACCAACCTATTGCATTTCTGCAACCATATGTTCAATTTCACTCTCATGGAAATATGGATATTTGTAAGGCTTGATGTTTGGGGGAACACTTCCTGGAATCAAATGAATAGCATGATCATGACCACAAATAGGTGGGAGGTCTTTGGGAGTCTCAAATACCTTGGAATGATTGTCCAAAATGTTTTGAAGATCGGGTGATTTCTATGTGGAAACCTTTAGTGAACATAATTGTGCAATTACACCCTGTTGTTCTTCCTTTAGAAGCTTTGTTATTCTGTTAGAGCTAATTATCTCTCTTAGTTTCCCTTTCTTACCCCTTAATTCAACTTCCTTTCCTTCCCAAAAAAATTCAAGAAAAGTTCTTGAAAATTAAAATCTATCGTACCCAAAGTTTGTAGCCATTGGACTCCTAGTACAACATCTGCACCACCCATTGGAATGGAAAGCATTGGACTATTCAAAACATATTCTCCCATGGATAGCTTGATATTATGACACTTTCCTTAGAAATTTAATTTTCCTCCATTTGAAACCATTAATTGAGACTTTGTTGTTGCATATAGGAAGCAATTCAATTCCTTGGCTATCTTACAATGAATAAAATTATGGGTACTACTTGAATCAATAAAAAATATTACCATTTTCTTCTTTATATGCCCTTCTATCTTGACAATTTGACGAGTGTTAATTCCTATCAATGCATTAAAAGATATGGTCAGATTCGTTTCTTCTTTCTCTGGGATTGGTTCTTGGTGTATATCCTCTTATTTTCATGTTTCTTGTTCTTATTATTGCTCCTCTTCCCCATCTATGTAAATTAATTTCTTCTCAGCACACTTATGACGTTTAGTGTATTTTCTATAAAAATTGTAACAAAGCCCTTTTTCTCTTTTTCCTTCCAATTTTTGTGGTGTCAACCTTCTACGTGGTTAAAGGCTAGGAGAAACAACACTTCCATATTTATAGTTATGAGTGGTAGGCTTCCCTGTTGCCATAATTTTTCTTTCCATTTTTTTTGTCAGCCTGAATTCCTTCTCCAGTGAATTAGGTTTGCAAAGGCGAACCTCATGTTGGATGTTATCCTTTAAAGTCCCTATGAACACATCAATTCTATGCTCCTCTGAAATATATTTTACCCTTATATTCAATTTTTGGAAGTCCTCAAAGTGCTCCATCATTGAACCCTTCTGTTTGAGATTTATGAATTGGCTAAAAAATGTGTTTCTTTTTGTATCCTCATAATGTGCTATCATTTCTTTCGTAAAAATTGTCTGAGTGACAAATTGTTTACAAGAGTGAAGCCATTGATACCATACAAACTGATTTGATTCCCAATATAAAGTTGCAATGCGTACATTTTGTGTGTTTTGCACATTATGGAGATCGAAATATTGCTCCATCTCTAGTATCCATGTTATGTGATCATTTCCATCAAAATTCCTCGTATTGATATTTGAAACATGGTGGGTCTTCAATCCAATGTTAGAGTCTATGAAATCATGATTAACATTTCTTTTGTTCTCGTCATGAGTTTCCTTTACTACCATGTCACCATTAGTAAGCATTTCTTGTAGCAACATTGTCAAATATGTTATTGGCTTGTTGGGGCCTAAACCAAGTTTAGAGGTAATTTAGCTAAACAAATACCGGTACTACTGGTCCTTTCGACAATAGTCCACAGAGTGCAGACTGAGGTCTCACAAGAAGTAGTATGGGAGGGTGCTAGAACCAAGTTTCTGCACCCTGGAAATGTCTGATGAGTTCAATTGGTCTGTGGTTTGACCCTGCACACATGTTGCTACGCGCACTATCCCGTACCCTGCAGCCTAAGATACTGCCTTCGTGCAGCCCTACTCGGGGGCCGAGCACTATTATAACCCAAGTCCTTACTAGTATTTCAATGTTAGCTGATTATTTAGGTGTTTGTTGGATATACTTAACGATATAAATCATCCATACAAGTGCGCACAGTAAATAAGTAGTATATTTGCAATTTATATAAAAACATGTAATAACCCAAGAATAGATACACATAATCAAGGTAAAACTTCTCTGTATTATTTCCTTCCTTGGTTACAGACTCGACTCCACCCTATGCACTCAGCTGCAGAGCCTTCTCCTACACTATGACCCAAGACACACTTGGACACTTAGACTCTTTCCTTTCGCTTCTACCTCACTATTTATTACTTCCCTCCTCTTTTACACTTAGATCCTTGCTCTATTTATATAATTTCATGGTCCGCAAACCATGGGTAGGTTGACATTACATTACAAGACTATGGCAAACAACCCTATGACTCTATCATACATTTATTCCTCTGCACCCATAATTCGTGGAGTCTTTACAACAAGATTAGATCAAAACTTAGGCTTTGAGCCCCAAAACATGCCTTGGGGGGATTCCATGCCCAATAGACCCCCAACACAAACATCATGACTCTCCCTCGAGTCACCCAGTTGGCACGATGATCTTAGCGTGGAGTCCCTCCAACTGTCCTCGAACAGTGATGATGTCCGCAGCACACTGAGCTGCTGCTTTTTGAACTTGCTGCATCTGTTGTTCTGAGATGTCTATGTTCGACATGCTTCTATGAATCTACTCATGCATCCCCTGTATGTGTGAAAGATTTCCTTCGATATTCGACGTGATAGTGAAGGCCTCGTCAATCCATGGCTAAACACACGCTTTAAGAATTGACTCATTGTGTCGCATTGAATCCACCTTCTCCTTTAGTGCCTTAGTTTGCTGCATCCTTGCAAGCCACTAGGTGAGGACCACTATCTTTGCAATTCCTCAGACACTGTCATATTGTTGTTGGAGCTCTCATCCTTTTGTTTCCAATCACTAGATGTTGGGGTCCTCCTGTAGAGATGTGACAACCTTGAGTGCGTCTTCCAGCATACTGGTGCAATATCACACTACATTTCCTATTTCCTCCAATCCTATTGTGATAGCACTAGCACACTGTTCTTTGACCTCCAGGCCAGTGGAGGGTTGTGCCTTTAACTGCATCTCGGCGATCTGAATATTCAGCTCCAGCTAAACCTTGGTCGCTTCTTTCCTAACCTTATAGATTCTGGTTGTTAACCTGTGGATCCACACCTCTACTAGTAGATCTACTAGGATGCCCAACTCTAGGATGCGTCGGCAAGCATTGTCTACCACCTACACAAATTGTTGATTCCACGACACCAATTCCTTTGCATAGTTCTCCTTTCCATTGCAGGGAAGCGAAGAAATGCAGTGAATTAGGTGTGCCGTGATGGGCATAGGCTCCTCTAGCCATAGATACCCATCATGCACTAGGCAAAGCAGCTATCTAATGACGAAAATGGTGATTTGTGCGTGGTGGAAATGCGGCACCCATAGTAAGTTCATCAACTTGACCTTTTCCACACTGCGCAGCCACTTCTATGGCTCTAGCATTGTCACCACCCCCACACTGTTCTTCTTCATGAGATTCCTAGACTCCAGGTGAGGGAACTTCTTGTGGTCAGCAAGGTCCCAATCTTAAAACATCATGGTTGGCACGTAGCCCATGTGCGTGCCTTTAAATACAATGTCATTTGGGAGGAGCGGGGTCTAGAGTGAACTCTTGGTTTCACCCAAGTCGTTTGGCACTTTGGTCTTCCCTTTCCATGGAGGGACATATGCAGGTAGTTTTTTTGTAGAGCATGCAAGTTTAATATCCTCCTCCATGCATTTGTCTTCCTCCTCTGCGATGATCATGGCCTAGAAATCTTCTTCCTCATTTGTTTCTATCGTGACAACTTTCCCCTTCTCTGCCATTGATAGTTTGTTGCGTAGTGTATTCCTCGGGGACATGCGTTGGAAGCCATTGATTTTTTATCTTTCTTGGGCCTTGGCATATGCAGTGATTTGGGGAACTCTGCTACAACCCCGAACCCTCAAGAGCATCCTCTATATTTAGGGCCTGTGTGGCCTGGTTGGCAGTTACCTCTTCAATTCCCAAACCATCCTTAGTTGTTTTCATTGTGTCTCGGCTATAATCTATCACTTGTGAATTCAGGGGCTCAATTATCTCTTGGCTCTCAATGCTCAATCACTCAATTCTCAAATGACCAAGTGTTGTTTATTAGGTAGCCCTTTGTTTTTTATAGTGCCTTTTGAATTAGAATTCGACCGTTCCCCCCAATTTCGATCCATTAACACGTTTTTGGTGGCAGATTTTCCCAAATCTTTCCCATAAATCGCACCTTAAATGCCCATCGCCCACTCCATTTGGCCTCAAGTCAAGCATCTCATAGTTAATAGTGACTCCAACGGTCACTTTCTGGCCAACTCACATAGCAGGAGAACCTTTTGTGCGTCATTGTGGACCTTGTGATGCTCTACTTCTACACTCATTTCCCATATCGCGTAGCTCCCGGGAAGAATATTTTATAGTCTCGTGCTTCCTTTCAACTACCTTGAGCAGTAAGGCTGTATTTCCTATGGCTAGTCAGGTGGTCGCACCACCCGTACAGGGCTCCATCCTGTCCTCTATCATGGTTCATGGAGAATCCCCACCTTCTATTTTTGTGGTCGGTGTCGTGCACTTACCAATTGCAACGCGCTACCCTAGTCACTATGCTTGGCAATATGTGGTCCAAGCCAAGGTAGCCAACTAACCAGTTCATGGCGATAGTTCTCAAACTTGTTAGTATGATCGTACGCACCATGCTTTACCATCCTAGGTTTTTCTATGAGAAGCACTTCCTTTATTTTGTCTTCTAGCTTCTGGACCTCCGCGTCCATCAAAGTGCTTTTCTCTCTTATCTCTACCCTTTCTTTTTCAAGTTCGCGAAGTCGAAGATTTCCCTATTGGATTTCTTCCTCAAGTGTCATGTGTTCCGTCTCTTGTGGCTATGTGATTCCTTCCCTCCGGGCTTTGCGAACGGTTATATCTATGGGTGTTGTCATGCACATACTATGCTCTACCTGCTCCATAGGGATTACTTCATCCACTTCACGCTTTAGCATTGGAAGTGCCCACACAATCAGAGTTTTACACACGGTCCTATAAGCCCATAGAGCTGTTGGTACACACAAGTCCCAGTTAGTGCGTTTCACATGGTGGACCATGTTCAACACTTCACACACCTTGTCAAAGGCTTCCCCGCGGATAATATTTGGTGCACTTGGTCTTATCATACTTCGTTTTTCATGCCCTTGTCTTGCCTGCTACTGCTTATTGGTACCAGTACCTATCATGAGGATGGTGCGCGTTCGTGCGGGTTACGTACCATACACTTGTACCCATTTGGAGAGGTGGATGGGCAGGCTGTTTCATCCATCATAGCTGGCTTTCATCCACATCTAAGGCTTTCCAAATCGTATAAGAATCATTCTTCTGTAGTCGCACCAGTTCTCAAAACTTCTTTGATGCATACCCCACCATCTTGTGGCCGTATAGCATAGTGCCCATTTTTTAGCATCAAAATGTTGTTGTTCTGGTATTTCTTTTTCAAATTTATTCAATAAATCATCTACCATGGTCATTCCATCATACATAGGTAGATCCATTGCCTATGTTGCTACACAACGTAGTGACCTTACCATCATGTTGTTGTTGACCATGGTTACCTCGTGTAACCAGTTCTACCATCTTTCTATTTCTTCGTCTAAATCTGAGGTGCAGGAGCTTTCATGCTCCCACGAAATCCTGCCATCCACTATTGGATTTACCCAGTCCTACTCTCATGTGGTTATCTTGTAGATACAGTCTAGATCGTCGTCGATGTTGCAGTCGCACATCGGTTCTGTGTAGCGCGATCCTTCCACAGGGTCTAAAGGTACCACTACACGTAGTGACTTTTTCTCCAAAGTTATCTTGTGATTTTTTATATTTATCACTCCATTCATGTCAGTGGCCCAATCTATTCCTAGTAGTGTGGGAAAGGGATTGTTGTCATCGACAATATCTATCACTTTGAAATCTGCAAGCACGCTCTCACCTTCAATATCCACCATTATTCCCTGCAATCTTCCCATGGGTAGGATCTTTTGCTAGTTCACCATTCACGATTGAATAGGAGATCATTGCAACGCGGGTCTTCCCATGCGCTCCCATGTCTGCTTTGGTAAGACATTTGTATCTGATCTTGGATCCAAACTTACTTGATCCATTTCATATTCCTCGAATTGCACAGTCAATATCATTTCCATTCTTGTTCACATTGTGTGCCTTTCGAGCTTCTAGACTACACGTGGTTCTCTTGACCCAACGCATCTAGTGATGAGTTCTTGTTGTCCTTTCACCGCTTTGTTGTCACGCAGTAGCTTCATGCATGTCTCCAGAAAGGTAGTAAGCATTGATATGTCCATCTCCGATTCCAGTTTGTCCTCATTACTTGAAGTTGAGGCCTCCACGAAGCTCTTCTTAGCTCCCATGAATGTCTCCTTCGCACGCTCCAAGTCAAACTCTAGTTCCTTTGTTGGAGCCTTGCAAACCAAGGCAATTTCTTCGGGCTCCTTTCCTTTGTCATCTCCTATCGTAATACCACTTCGGACCACGATGTTTACATTCGGGTCCTCTTCGCTCGTCTCAGACCTATCATTTTCATGTTCCGAGTTAGAGGAGGTAGGAGTGCTCCTTTTTTGTGCAACCTCGCTATTAGTGTGGGGCAATCCTCTGTCTCATGATCAAACTGGGTACAATATAAACATGATGCTCTTTTCAGATTTGTATAATCACGAGCATAATGCCCCGTCCCTCCACAATTGTAACAAATCAACTATCTGTGACCCCTTCCTGGTCCCATTCCACCTCAACCAAGTCTATGTACCTGAAATCCAGTGTGCACCATCCCTACATTTTAATCAAGGGCTCACGTTTCGGTCTAAACTCTGTAGGTAGGAGTCTAATCCATCATCAGTTCATAACTTCTACATGTGAGCTCATCATGGCCTACTAACCTACATAAGTTACAAAACAACCGTTGGCACATCTGTGTATACTTCTATAAGAGGTGGCAGTTATCTATAGCATGCTTCCCTCCTATCTGACAAATCGTGCACCATAGTGCAGGCACAGTGCTTAGTCCTGCTTGTGCCTTTGGTCACAATGGCATTGACCCTCCTCTCGCCAATTAATTCACAAATACTAGACAATGGTCTTTGTCATGTCCCTATCCCTTTCATTTTATGCACCATACCTCCTCGCGTGCTTCTGGGTGAGTTTTCCTGATCCAAATTTAAACAGGAACGCAATAGATTACAGAGATAACCATAGATACAGAGATGTGATAACCATAAATAAAGAGATGCAGCGGAAATAATACTTCATTTCATTAATGGAAAATACCGAAATATGCTTACAACCAGAATTGGAAATAAACCAGCTAGGACGATGGTAGCTTATCTCTGAGAAGAGATGTGCGGCTACATGTCTCTGAACTGTTCCGAACTTGTGTTACAATGAGGCTCGAAGGCCTATTTATTATTGAGAAACAATTGGAAAACCCTTCACATTCCAAAACCAACCCTTAGAAGATGAAACGCCAAATTGTGGGCCCCGTTTTGGGTAAATTGGTACATCAATTTCCCGGGGTCGTAACTTTGGCATACGATCTCCGTTTGACGCGTATGATAGCTCGTTAGAAAGATCTATCCGAGAACTACCACTTTGGGAAGGGCAACATGGTCCATGGACCCATGTTGCCCCCAGATTCCCAAAAAACGTCGTTTAGGGCCTCAAAACGGCTCCGAAAGTTCAGGACCCGAAAAAACTGCTAAAAATAGTAAATTGTGCTACAATTATGGAAACTGAAAAAGCTGAAAGAGACAATTGCGGGGGTCCAAATGGGATAGGTGGGTGGCCACCAACATCCACCTGGACCAAAATTACTAACACAAATATGCACATGATTAAGGCTGTGAGGGAAGCCTATTGAATGGTCCCTGAATTGGCCATTCCCAAGGATGCAGAGGTAGATGAACAGATCTTCAAGCTTGCTGCAAGGGTGCGTATGCTCGCACAGAGTTGGATAAGGTTCAGCTGGAGATGAGCCTACAGATTGCAGATTTGCAGTTGAAGGCCCAGCCTTCAACTCCGCCGAAAATAAAGGAGCAATGCGCAACCGCTATCACAGAGGCGATAATGGCGGTAGACAGTGCAATAGCAGACTGCACACAGTTGTTTGAATAGTCGTTCAAGGTCCTAACGAGCCTGTAAGAGGTTCCCAATGTATAGTGGCTAGAGACAGAGGCACAAGAACTACAACAGCGCCATGACAAAGTAAAAATACAGCGTGCACCATCGCTCTCACACAGAGACTAGCAAAGCTGCAGGAGGCCAAAAAATTGAAGGAACAGGTTGATGCAGAGCAGCACAAAGAGGCAGTGTTGAAGGCGCGCTTGAAGCCCTGGTTGGACAAAGCTTATTCGATCATGACCTCCATTGAAGGCAAGCTTTCTAATCTGCAAGCAGCTCAGCAGAAGCTTCAGGCTAATAGTTCAGGACCAGTAATAGAGCAGTTGGTTGAAGAAGTGAAGCAAGTGGCTGCACAGTGCACCGCCGAGGTTGTTGTCATACAAGTCGAGCTGAGTCTTCGCGCCCGCAGAGTGACTCAAGGCCGAGTCACCAGGTTTGTGTTGGGGGCCTATTGGGAACGGGTTCCCCCTAGGATAGTTTTGGGGCTAAAAGCCCATTTTTTTGGACAATTTTATAATAAAGTTGTAAAGTCTCCGCATTTTGTGGTCACCGAGCGTGAAGGTGTCAAAAGTCATAAAGGGTTGTCCGCCCTTATTTTATAAAGTGTAAAGTTAGCTATAAAGATCCACCCATGGTCCACAGACCATGGGATTGTATAAAAAGGAGCTAAATAAGTAAGCTCTAAGTAGTTAAGTAGCGAAGAATGAAGTGAAGAGTTAAGCATTGAAGTCTTAGTAGAGAATTCTAAGTGTTCTCAGGTCTTAGCGTAGGTAGAGGCTCTGCAACTGAGTGCGTAGAGGCCTAGGGTAGAAGTCCGCAACTGAGTACGTGGACCCCTGCAGCTATGTGCATAGGGCAGATAGAGTTTGTATTAACTTAAAGATATCAATAAAGAGAAGTATTCTGCAATTACTGTGTATTTAGTTCTTGTTAATGCATCTGATTATACTGCGCTTTGGGTTTAATTTACAATGCTTATGTGATGTGCGAATATATGTGATTGTATTGGGTAATTGAACACAAGTAAGGATATCAGTTTACGTGACGCTAACTATGATTGATTAGTAAGATAAGTAAAACACTTAAGATAAATTGCGAACCTATACAATACGTTGTCATAATTGCGCAGAAGTACTTGGATCACGGATTAGGGCTGCGCGAAGGTCAATCGTACACCTTCGCGAAGGTACTGACGGGTGGAATAAAGGGTAGACTAAAAAATCCCTAAGGCTTAGTGACTTGTGCAAGAGTAGGGGCTAAGGGTATAAACCGACATCATGACCATCTCCGGGTGTAGAAACTTGGTTCCAGCATCCCCCCATACTGCTTCGGGGTGAGAGTTCAGTCTGCGCTCTGCGGGCTAATGCCGAAAGGGCTAGTAGTGTAGGGATTTGTTTGGCTACCTAACGTTGAACCTGGGTCAAGCCCCATGAAGCCAATAAAAAACAAAGCACAATACTTATGAATTATGTTCATTAACTCATATCAACCATAGAAGAGCATACATATGAAAACATAGGAAATAAAACAGAAACAAGAGAACACATGTCCAAAGTTTCCCAACACAAGAATCTTTGTTGCAAAATCACACTTTCTTCATTAAACTTTCAGAAATACATAATGCACAATAAGTCTTATGATAAAAAATCAACCCTTCTTCATACTAAAGAGCTTATCTTTATAGGAAAATTACAAACTAAAATAGGTTTCTTATACATACTTAATTACAAATTTGTAAATATAAAAGAGTGCATATCGAATACATGAATATGCTACATAAACTCAAAAACTTTTGTATCTAAATTATAACAGTTTGATAAAATACTGGCTAGAAACTGTGGTCAAAACCGTTGACTAATATTCTACCTGGTTTTCTGGAATTCATGCCTCCTACCCATGCTGAAAATGGCATAGGTTATGTTGATCCTCCTTTTGGGATCTCCTAACCTGCCAACATTGATAATCCATTGATACTCTTTCAAAATCGGATAAGGGCCTTGATCTCTGACGAGCTTATTGTTAGTGTGCTTATAAAAATTGATACAAAATTGTGTTGACACTAAAACTATCAGCGCTTATCGAAATTTTCACAGTGCAAATCGTTGACATTGAAATTGTCAGCACTCATCGAAATTTAACCTTGCAAAATCACTAACATGTTAGATATCGGCCTTCAGTCAAAATTCCATCTGAATGTTGGTAATTAAAATTGAGCTGTGAAAATAACTAGTTGAGTGTGCTAGCCACCTCTAGTAGAATGTCTACATTAGTTTTATTGGTTTTTTAGTCCTCTCAGCCTCTGTAACAACCCCTTTCCTTGAGCCTTTGGTCTTCTTAGGTTTCTCTGAGCTTGTAGACTCCTCCTTATTTATAATTAAGTCCTTCTGAGGGGTTTTGTCTACATCGATGACATCTTTTGCTAACTCAAGTTTCTGTTTCTGCTTTATGTTAAACCTCGGCTTATTCCATGGTCTTGTGTATGGCCTCTTTCCACTTTTAAACATTTCTGCTAAGGTAGGTTCTTTGTCAACTTTTTTCTGATTTGTTTCAGGCTCAATCATTTTTCCCTTGCCCTTCTTTGTTTGTTTGTTGACTTGTTTTTCTACATGTAGCGGTATAGTGGGAGAAGGGGCATCCTTTGTTTTTCTCATCCTATTGTTTTTCTCATCCTATTGTTTTTCTCATCCTATCATTTTTTTTTGGTATAAACTTTTCGGGAACTAAAGGAGGAACTGGTTCCACTTTTTGTTGACCCTTTGTTTGCATAGATGAGGTCCCATGTTCTAGGTTTTGGGGTTGCTTGAATTTCTTATTTTTCCCTCTCTTTCTACCCCTTTTTGGTTTTACAGTTTGAAGCTCAAACCCTCCCGAAAACCGAAAATATTCCCAAGTCCTCCTGAACTTCTCAGATAGCTTTCAATTAATAGTTGAATCAAATATTTATGATATATTAAATGGGTAGATGTATTTGGTATTTCCCTAACCCTAACATACATATGCTTCATACTTTATAATGGGAAATAGGGAGTGTTTATCCTTAATTAACCTGTTATGTGAGCTAGGAACCATAAATGGTAGAGATACAATTGGATGCAATGTCCTTCATAGGTGAAATAATATTGGGTAATCTACAGGAGACAATGCCACTCATCCTTCAACCAAGACCTTTGAACTCATGAATGTCATCTCATCTCCTTAAACTCATCCTTCAAGAAAAATGGCACATCAATTATGGCCAAAACATGACTTTTGAAGGCTCTTTCTCCATCTGCAGGTAGGTCCGTGACTTATGAAATTAACTCTTCGATGACAGGAAATGAAATTCCCCCAACATTAACCCGCTTACCATTGAAACTCTCTACCAAAATCTCTAACAACTCCATCATGATGGCCTGCACAATGAGAGAGAAATTTTTCCCAACCTGCTTCCCAAAAACCTTGATGAATCTCTGGATAGATTTCAAGCAACTCGAGTACTTTGGGCTTGCCTCCATGTAGTTTTACGCTCCTACCCATAGTTATCACCATCAAACAATAACATAAGAAGCGAGATTGTGATTCGATCCTGGGTTTCCAAAACAACCTAACAACCTGTCCTCTTTTGGTGTAAAAATACAACAACTCAATTATGCGTTATACGGGTCTTACCATATGAAGTAAATTATTTCAGGGCATGTTAACTAGTACATCATGTAATGAACTGATAGATGATTTCAAAAAATATTAATGTGCAATCATGATCTTTTAACCGAACATTACCTCTCAGTGATGAAACCCAGAAACACATCATGCGACCTCACCATCTGACTCATCAGCGCTCGCTTGATAAATGATTGTTCATCTGTTGATGTGTACTTCATCAGTGCATTATTTGAACATTAGACAAAAAAATAAAATAAAATAAATTCCCTTTGGCACTGATACTCCTGTTGTTAGAGTTTTAACTGGCCATTTTTACAAATATGCATTGTTATCCTAAATGTAAATGCATTTTTATTTTTATAACTTACAATAACATTGATATTTCATATGTCGGCGTTTTAACCATTTTTATTACAAATCGGCGCTGACAATAAAAATGTCATCACTTTTAAAAATTATTGACTAAAATTGTGATAACAATTGGCTCCACAGAGATGTTCTCGATCATAGATGGCAGCGAGAACCCCATAAACTAGAAGCCTATTTATTACAATGAGTTTTCTTAAAGCAACACTTTGACTAACTCTGTTCAATAAGAAAATCATTTCTGAAGTTTATTCTTTACAAACTCTTTTAGAACTAAAAAATAAAATAAATAAGGTAAAGCAAGTTTATTCTTTAATAACCATTTATCAAAACCTTATGGCCTTCTCCCCGGGCTTCAAGTCCTTCAAAATGTTTATCCACACTTGCAAATTTTCAAATAACATGGATATATACAATGAAAAAGTGAAATGTTGTCTCTCAAGAAATGTAATGTTTCATAAATTGTCTATTGATTGGACCTTCAGGCAGTAATTCACCCTTTAAATCTTATAGAATAAAGCTATTCTTGCCACGAAAAGATACAATTTGATATGGACCCTTCCAAATATTGTCAAACTTCCCTTGTTTATTTTTATCTTCAACACGTGCATCCCATTTTAAAACTTTGTCCTGGATTTTGAAATCATCTTCCTTAGTATTTTTTTCAAGTACCTTCTTGATCAAATATTGACATGCACCCATGACGACCACATCTAACAACAATCACCATCAACTGCTACATGACACACAATTGCAACAATGACCACCACCATGCATACACAACAAGCACATAGACCACAAGCATAAGAACACATATGAAACCAACATGTATGCATGACAAGCACATTCCATCCATCCAGTCCAAGGGGTGAATTGTGCTTTTATACCCCTTTGCAACACCCTCCTCCCACATTTACCCCAGCTAATTGTCCAACCGAGGTAAACATGTGACAAAGAGTTACTATGATATTATTCAACTTCCCATGTATAGTTAAGGAAGTGGAACTGACAAGACAAGACCAAACTAACCTTCCTCAAGAGCTATAGAACCTTCAGAAGACAACCAACCCTTCTAGGTACCCAACCCTTGATACAACTTGATATTTTGCTGAACTAGACCCCCAGTCGCTCCCATGACAAACCCTCCATGTGACTGAGTCCCTCCAATCTCTCTCATAGCAAGGCATCCATGTGACTATGGCTTTTTTCAAGAAGTTTTGTGCCAACGACCCTAAATTATGAGCCATTTTTCAGGGCTAGGACTCAGGCCTCTGCCCATAACTTCATGAAACTTCCAGAATTGATAAATAACAATGAACGAAGGCTACTAATGCAAACACTTGAACAAGGACTTGACCTGACCCCTACTAGCCATGACAACAATTTCTTCAAACATATCATAGACATGTAATCTATAGGTCATAACAACATATCTGAACATAGGAATCTCATACTTATCTGAGAATCCTCAAGGAGGACTGATGTCTCCTCCCAATAGTTGCATTGTTATCTATTAGGTCATTCATTTATTAATACTTTATTTACTATGATCCGGATTTAAACAAGAACACAACAAAATACAGAGATAACCATATACACAAAGATGTAGTGGAAATAATGCTTCATTTCATTAATGGAAAATACCGAAATATGCTTACAACCAGAAATAGAAATAAACCAGCTAGGGCGATGGTAGCTTATCTCTGAGAAGAGATGTGGTGGCTACATGCCTTTGAACTGTTCTGAACTGTGTTACAATGAGGCTCAAAGGCCTATTTATTGTTGAGAAACAATGGAAAACCCTTCACATTCCAAAACCTAACCCTAGAAGATGAAACGCCAAATTGTGGGCCCCGTTTTGGGTAAATTGGTACATCAATTTCCCGGGGTCGTAACTTTGGCATACGATCTCCGTTTGACGCGTATGATAGCTCGTTAGAAAGATCTATCCGAGAACTACCACTTTGGGAAGGGCAACATCAGTCCATGGACTGCCCCCAGATTCCCAAAAAAACGTTGTTTAGGGCCTCAAAACGGCTCCGGAAGTTCAGGACCCGAAAAACTGCTAAAAATAGTAAACTGTGCTATAATTTAGGAAACTGAAAAAGCTGAAAGAGACAATTGTGGGGGTCCAAATGGGATAGGTGGGTGGCCACCAACATCCACCTGGATCATACTAACCAAAACATGATGAGATCCATTCATTAGGATTGTCATAAAACATGCTTATAACTAGCAAATAACCAGAACCACATAATGACAAACATATTTACTCATGAAATACCAAAGGAAAAGGAGCTCTTATTAACATTTGAAAATCCAACCAAGTCAGGGACTTCCACGTACCACCCGACGATATATTGGGCTGAACCAAATATCTCTTTTAGCCAATCATCCCCGTGTCATATTCCAAGCATGAATGTGGGATCTCCATGGCATAACCAATCAAAACCAAACCAGGTCTTCCAGAGGCCAAACCACCTCAACCCTCAACCAGTGATTCCACCTCATGGTCGGACATCACTAACCATCACTAGATCAGTCTCTATCCAAATTTTCCATGGCTCCAGAGCATTTATTACAACCAAGGCTTCCAAGACTAGTAACTCAACCCACAACTAATGTCGAGCTCCAGAGCGTTTTTCCGTCCATGGCTTCCAAGACTAGTAACTCAACCCACAACTACTGTCGGGCTCCAGAGTGTTCGTCAAACCAAGGCTTCAGGAACTAGTAACTCAACCCATATCCAAGGAACATGAGCACCAACCAAAAAACAAAGATAAAGCCCATAACACCATGGCTATCTAGGAAATGGAAAGGCTAGGTAAAACCTCTGTCAATCCAGTAAATCCTCCATGTCAGTGACAAATCATAACCAAGAAACCACATGCATATGCCATGTATATCAAAACTAGCAAGGAAATCATACATGTAATTCGGTACTTGCAAGCAAAACCCGTTGTAGTTGTTGATCCCAATGTCCTCTTGTGCTTTCCTACTTTTCCTTTGCGTCCTTGCTCCAAATCCCAAGTATGCCACCCTCCTCTAAGATTTCTCCAAGAAAAAGTGTCCAAGAGTAAGAGGGAGAGAGAATAGAAGAGAGAGCTCCAAGCTAAAACTGACAAAAAGGTTGTGAAGAGATCCTTAGAAGACTTTTTATCATTGAGGCCTCTATTTTATTAATTTTCCATTAGTTTCCTTCATTTTCCTCCTTACATGCAACTTGTGACCTTTCACCTTATTTTTCTCCTATTTTCCATTATCTTCATAAATAAAAAGCCAATTAATGTCTCATACTTTTCCAAAGCCATTGCATTTTCCAATTTCCGTAGCCATTTATTAATCACAAGTGATCCCCGTCACTATGTTTTTTCCCAACATTCAAGTTGGAATACGTGTCCCATGACCTTGGTTATTATTTTGCCTTTCATTAACTTTATTACATGGATTTTTAACCCAGGGTTGTTACATTCTATGGCTATGCCCAAATCTTCCACGTGAAGTGCAATTTCTCCCCACTCAACTGGACCATGAACCTATGGAATCTGCCAACTTTTTCCAGTTTCCTACTCTTTCATCTTATTCTCAAATTCACTAATAGGTGGGGCGTCCATTCCATTGACCTTGAGCTTCAAAAGTAGTAGCTCAACTTCCATGATATCCAGTTTCTTATCAGTCTTAGTCTACAACCATTCACACCTCTTTTCCAATAACTAAAACCTCACGTCCTTATCCTTCTTTGCCATTTCTAACCTTTTGTTTCAAATCTTTATCATCCCTACTACTACCTTTGACAAATTATCAAATGATTGGTGCTAGTGCTCCTGATTGTTCTCCTTTGATTGCAAATCATGAATCTCCAGTTCTTTTCTTTTCAGACTCATCCCTCCAATCTAGATGATTAACCAAATCATGGGGAATTCTTATGGGGCACTCCTGAAGGTCATCTCAATAAATACATGTGGATATTGGGTCCTAAGCCGTTATCACATGTGAGGAGAATTAATTTCCATAACTACCCCAATCCAAAAGCCATAGGGAAAAATTATTTTTGTCATGGAATTTAAGTCTCGACCTAAAATGAAGCAATCTACATTTAAACGCATAATGTGGTAAAGAAAGGCTATGGTTGCAAGAAAATTAAGAGTGATCAGATCTCACTTATACCTTGTATTTCCCCTCATCCATTTTTCGGGTCGGTACAAACTTCGAATCATGAAATGATGATGTTGTACACATGGACACCATACATAATAAAGAACCTATGACAACCACCATGTGTGGAATACTCAATGTCAGCGGTGCCTTCTTTGGTGATTCCTTCAAAAATTCTCATTCATACTTTTTCCTTGGATTGATGGTGAGATTGCCCATCATTCACACAATAAAACAACTGTGAGCTCCTCATGGGATTAGGGGAAAAAAACCCTTTGAGAATGATTTAACTCCATTATTCCTAGCCTCATATTTACTCCATTATTGGCCAAATTGTCCACTTCTGAATTCAGGTGCGTGTAGATGTGGAAAAAAATGTTATGCTCAAATTTCCTCAACTTGTTAGTTATCCTTCTTAATATCGCATAGTTAATTTTTCCTCCCCCCAACTTTAATTTGGATACTTGCCTTATTACAATCATTGAGTCTCCTAGAACCAACACTCTCTTTATTCCTCTACTATTAGTTAATTCCAATACTTTCCAATGAACCAAAATTTTATCCTGGTTATTTGTTTGAGTGCCCAACCTGCATGAAAAATGAATCTTATTTTGTTGAATGGGGAAAAATATCACCCCTTCCGCTCCTACCACCCCTAGAGGAAAATTTATTTTTAATAGTCATAGTGATTGGTAATGTTGAAAAAATAAATTAAATTAAATAGGTGATTTATGGTCTCTTTGTCAGTGACATGTCTTGGGTAAATGGTTTAATAATTGAGTTAAACCTTGAGGTTATAAGGGTATTTCTTATTTGTTTTATAATTTAGACAAACAAATATGTTTTTGATTATTGTTTTATAAATATGCACTAGGAGATTTTATATTAGAAATTTTATAATTGAAGCTAAACAAAGAGTTTACAAAAGCTATTATCCTTAGATTTCATGCAAAGTGACTAACTTCTTATTTGCCAAAAACGAAGTACACATGTGTCTACAAGTACTGCATCCCAATATTTCAAGTGCCACATCCTAATATTTCTTACATTTATAGTTCCCTAGAACAACACCTAAAATTCTAACTATTGTATATGACATAAAGATTTAACAAAAAAACACAGTGATTATTTGCCTTTTCTAGTGCCGAGTGGGTTGGATGAGATTGTTGATTTCCAAGGTCCATATCTTCAAGCATCTAATGAATTGTATCATCTTCCTTGATCTTTGAGTGAACAAAGTTTGTAGACATCATATAGGTGGAGGATGCTAACTAAATTGAGAACCAAATTTCTAAGCAAGTTGCACCCTTCTTCTAGTGTGTTGATTTCTTGTTTTTGCCATGCTAATGTGTTCATGATTGTGGAATTATAAGAATTGTAATAGAGTTCATTCTCATGCACTTTTGATGCCACCAAGAAAATAAAGGTCCAATTGCATTTCATGGACTCCTCATGCATATTGAGGGCTCTCTAATTTTCTCGAACTTTCCTAAACCCATGAGACCATTACACATCACAAGATAATGCCACTAATTCTTAACAGGGATGTTCTTAGACTTCAACATATAACCATGAGATCAAAGCACCAAGAAAACCCCATTACACACTCAACCCTCTAGTACCACTAGGTTTCTTAACACGCTAATGAGAACAAGAAACCCTATGTTGTCTAGAACAAAAGAACATAACCCCTTGATAAAGGTGCCCAAAACATCAATAGGTAAAAGACCCCAGAAATTAACCCTTGAAAGAACAATAGCATGTGTACTAAGGGAAACCCTAGGATGGATTCAACTTGTGAGTTAAAATATATAGAGAAGCTCCAAGATCCAATGCATTGAAATTTTGAGACGTAAAACCCAAATTCCAAAAGCCAAAAAAATCCTAGAGGTTAGCATAGCTTGAACCCAAGTGCTTTAAGCAAAAATTCCATAAAGTAATTTACATATTTAGGGTAATTCTTACTAATATGCTACCAAGTAGTGAAGTCTCCCTTTGGCTTTTGGCACACACTCCTAGCTCGAAATATATTATTCCACCACATTTGTTATAAACCCCCGCAGGACATTCAAAGCATAGACTAAAATTAATTTTCGACATGTAAAGAGCATAAGTGTAGTTCCTTTCATACCTTTGGACCTCATATGCAATCCATTACACTTGATGATGGAGCATGTGGGAAATTAATGTGATGACATGTGCTTCCATTTGATAGATAAGATTGATAATAAAATTGGTCAATAAAACAAACTTCATTTTCTTAAGTACTCCAATTCTAAAAGAAGTGGCCTTGTTTACTACTACATTTATTTGATAATTTTGTTCTCAAAGGACCTCATAGAACTAGTTTCTTGGGAAGTTGTTAGGTGTTTTCCTAATAGTGAGCTATAATGGAGGCAATCTTGCAATTGGAGGATAGAGATTTTGACATCATTAGTTTAATAATTATGTTAGAATCACCAATGAAAATCAATCCCTTAATTCCCAATTCAAATGCTAAGAGTAAGTCTTGTAGGAGTGCATAAGTTTCAACTTGATTGTTCATAGAATTTTCGAGACCTTAGGTAAAGATTGTCTCTAATTTTCCTTTGAAATCTAGAATGATCGCCTTCGCCCCTACCACCCCTATGTCAATAAAATTCAAACATTACTATTATCCCCATTGTAATTCAAATATCCATAAATAGCATACTCATGATTATGTTTGTGATATGTTATTGCCCATAACAATAATGAAATGCAAGTATTAGACATCTTTCATAAAACAAAATACACCCAACTCAACCAAAATATATCCAAATTAAATACTATAAGTTGTGTTAATTTCCCTAGTCAAAAGTAGGCACACTTGCCACATCATCGTGAAATCCAAATTAAATATTGTAAATTATGCTAATTTTCCTTGTCAAAGATAGGCACACTTGCAACATCATCATAATAGTAAAACTCTTGGAAAAAATAATTTTATATAGTGTAACCTTCATGATCCATCTTAACTCT
Organism: Pinus taeda; assembly: GCA_000404065.3. NCBI lineage: Eukaryota > Viridiplantae > Streptophyta > Pinopsida > Pinales > Pinaceae > Pinus > Pinus taeda. Next base: position 369,376 of record APFE031172874.1, read on the forward strand.
TGATCTACGAAGCACTAGGAGGGATCAAATCTCTTTTCACTGTAAAAGAAGTTTGCATCTCAAGAAATTTAATCCCTCTCTACACTTGGTAGATCCAGAGTTAGGAGGGATCTAGGCCGGTTTAATTATTAATTATTAATTAAATAATTATAATTATTAATTTATATTTATGTTTATTTTTATTTTTTATTTTAATGTAATTTTATCGAGTTGAAATATTTACAGAACATTATAACATCTATACCATAGTAGGCTGAAGAGTGTCTCTCAACGTGCAATTAGTATTTTTGACATTTTCCATGTGATTATGAGTAAACTTTAATGTATGATTATAATATACAAGATGATGCATTGCATTATAATTTTTCTAAAATGAAATATCCTTGTATTGAATCTTTTCTTATGATGATATTTTTATATTATAAGAGAAATTTGGTTTGCATCAATAATCACTGTATTATTATAATACAATATATTGATGGCTATTTGATATTATTCATCTGATTTTGAAATACTATGACTAATGAAGCAGAAACTATTCAACATGATTGGGAATTGAACTTTGTAAATCACAGGCAAGGAAGTATTATGAATATTATGTCAAATTGTAGATGTTGAAGTAAGAAAAGGGAAAGAAGCATAAGCATTGGAATATTTTTCTAGAACTAGATGGTTGAGATGATTGGATGACTGTTAGGATTTTTGCACTTCGATTTCGCTGTTTATTTTCTATTTTTATCCTTTAGTTGATATTTGTGGTATATGCGTATGTCGTTTTTCCATCGGTTTACATTATGATATGATTACATAAACTCGTGGGATTCTTGGATTCTTATTCGGATCCAAAGTGCATACAACTACATTTATCTGGTTTTCTTCTTTATTGTATGCATTTTGCTCATGCATAGTGGGCCCTAATGTACATATAGGGAACTTGACAGTATTTTGGGTGGAGGTGATTACTTGTAATGTTGCATTCACAATATTGACATTAATGATTGATTCTCATCGGGATATTATCTTATCTTTTATTTTTGGGCTTGTTTCATTCTTGAGGTGGGTGGGTTATATTCGAAGATAGAGTGGATCAAGCATTGTGAGGCTTGGAATTCTGATTTTATGCAGTATAGGTTTCTTCTTTGATATAGGCAGTTTCAGGTGATTATGGAATTAGTTTGATCTGCCAATTTAGACTTGTCTAGATTTTGTTCTCCCTATTCCTCATATTTGGCGATATTTCATCATTCCACTGCATATTAGGCTATCAGTTCTACTGTTTTTTTTTTGTTAATGATACTCTAGGCAACTTTAGATCTTTTGAATGGGTTAAAGTGGTTTTGGGGTGATTTGAATTTGATTCGTGGTGGGGGTGATGTTCTGCTTTCATAACATCAATTCCACTTTGGAGTTGGCTGTTGAGGTGGCAATTGGTCTCCATAAATTTTAGGTGCTATATTTATTGTCAATTAATACAAATCAGCACCTACACTCTACCACATACACTCTATAAAATTTCTCGGACAATTCAATATTATCATTGACACTGGCATAATTAAGTGCTTCTTTGTATTCTGAGGCATTTTTGGGGTGGTCTTCGACATGTTTTCATCCACGTCTTTTATATCTATCTGGTTTATATTTAGATTATGCTTGTGGCTCACTACATAGCGGGTTATTTTGTTTATATATATTGATTGATTGGTGGTGGCTTTAATGACTCAGTGTTGGTCTATTTCCATTCCATTTATTATTGGAGGGTGGTTGTCGTGAGGTAGATCCAACAGGTGGATATTTGTATGCATTTATATTAATGGGGATGCTTGGGGTATGTACACTTGAGACAAGTGGCTTTTCCATGTAAGGCTCTCCATCCGAGGAGTTAGAGGCTCTCATCCACACTACGATGGAAGCGAAAAATCTATTTGCCTCAAAACATGCGGTCTCAATTCTTGTTGGTCGTTTTGGTGAACAGGGTCTCTGTGAATTCTTTGTTGATGACGTGTCTAGTAAATAGGTGCACAATGTTATAGGTGTTATTTTAGGAAGTTCTACAAAAAACAGGGTCGACGGTCGAGGCCTGTGCAACTTGTGGCGGATATTCAAGCTTTAACTCTCAGCAAGGATGTTATTTTAGATAATGCGTTGAGATTAAAACAAAGGGCATTGGTTGGTAACTAGGAGTTTGATGGTATGGATGTTGTGCAGATGTAGGGTTGGGTCGATGTTCATTGGGCTTCTATTATATCATATAAACCCATGATTAACATTCCAATGAACGAGTGGTTTAGTTTCCACTTCCTCCATTCGGAGGATGTGGATCTGATTCAAGGGCTTCCATGGGTATGTGATCGTAGTTATTGGTCCTTCCAACAATGGTCCTTGGGATTTAATCCCCTCAAAGAGGTTTTGAGGTGTAAGATGGTATGTGTTAAGCTTCCTGGTTTGTCCCTGGAGCTCTAGACTTGGGCGGCACTCTCGACAATTAGAAATACAATCAGAAAGTTTATATTTATCGATGATCATAGTCTTGTTGGGGTGGATAAGTGTAGGGCTTGGATTCTAATTGAGGCCAATTTATCTAGGGGTTTACTAGTGGAAGTGGATTTGGTGTGGGAAGAATTCTCTTATCGCTAACGAATTAATTACTAACATATTCCTTTCAAATGTCTTGGTTGTCATGACACTGGACATTTGATATCCCGTGTCCTTGACATTAGATACAATTTGAAGGCCAAAATGTTTTGGGGGAGGATCACAGCTTCGGGATGGCTTGAAATGTGGGCTCAAAGTAGTTTCAAAGATTGTCCATTCAACATCTCCTTCAGTTGATCCATGTACATAAATTCAACCTCCCACTTCCCTGCCTTTTTTTTTGCATGGTGTTAATATGGATGTAATTGATGATTGTTTTGGTATTTCGACTATGATGGAGGGTGGTTGTGATAATAAGCTATGTACAAACCCTAGGATCAAGATGGGTTCTGTTAGGGTCTCTACTATTTTCACATTGATGAGCCCCAAATTGGGTAACTTATTGGGCTCATTTTGCCTAATTATCCTTGTTCAGTCCTTGTTCAATCCTCCATTTTTCATAGATTATGCATTATTTTTTAGTATGTTTATGTCATTTGTACGAA
>APFE031172874.1:372532-450930 GCA_000404065.3 Pinus taeda
GTGGCTAACACGTGCTTATTTCAGGTTTTTTGACACATGTTGGAGCAAAACCGAGCAATCATGGGCTAGGTGACAGCCAAGCTTGAGGTGAGGATTCGTAGGGGGGTTTTCTATGACATTAAATAGCCCTTCCTCGGGATCTCCACCCCCAACTCCGAGCTCACGGGCCACCAAAAACAGATCTTGAAGGCAGCCAAGCAGATTTTGGAAAAGGGACTGTCTACTAACAGTTTGGACAGCCGAGTCCCCTAGATTTAGGAGGCCTGCTAGGGCCCTTGTGGTGTATAAATGAGAAGGCCTCAGCCTTCGTAAGGGACTTTTGAAACCATTGCATTTTTTGCACTACAGTGCTGTCACCTTCAGCTCGTTTTCTTGTAACCATTTTGGCATAACTTTTGACTAATGACTATTTTTTGATAATGATAAGCAGTCCTATTTTATATCAACTGTAAGTTCTCTATAGGAGTCGTAGCTCTTAGGGTTGGGCCTAACCTGAGAGCCTAGGGCCTCCTTTATGTACTATTATCTTTCCTTTATGCATCGTTGTTTTCCCTTTTTTGCATTTGCAAACGTATTTCTGTTAGGCAGATTAAGTTGTGTTGATTAACTAGGTCACTGTTTATGAATAGAATCGCTTCATATGTTTAGAATAGATTGTTAGGATAATAACAGGGAAAAAGCTCTAGAAAAGGGCCAACAAACACTTTTGGTTTCACCTCTTCCTCATTGGATCAGGGGCTGGAATTGAAGTAACCGTGCTGTCCTAAACAAAAACACTAGTTTGCTTTGCCATGCAATCATTAGTGTGTTGTTTTCATTTGCAGAAGTTGGTTATGTGTTCAGATCTCTGAAATGTCTCATTGCATAGTTGATATATATGTTTCTCTTTCAAATAAAGCTGTTGTTCATCCACTTTATTGTTAGCTAGATTAGATTAGCTAGGACTTTGATTACTTGCAAGTCCTTATTGGTTCAGTTGAAAGTACACAGTGCAGAGCACCTTTACTACTCTTTCATCCACCCAAGCTTCATCAGAGCCATCTGTTCCATCTCCTAACTAGGTTCCTCATCTCACATTTGTCCTCTTGCCCACGTAACCCTACCTTTTTGTGCAATCATTGTTTCAGCCTTCTTTGAGCCAATTCAACCATCTACACATTCTCACCACTCCATCCACCAATCCCTGGGCCACTTCAGACCCCTATCCTACCTCCATATCCATTCTTGCATCTTCCCTCACTCACCCATCCTCCAAAATCCCATTTTTAAACATCCTGTAGAAATTTCTGAACATTCTGTAGAAATTCCTGAACATCCTGTAGAACCCCTGCAGACTTCCTGTAGAAGCTCACAAATGAGGTTTCTTGGTAGCCAAACTTTGTGAAACTCTCTGGAAGGGTGTTTGGGACTCCTTAGACCCTCTCTGAACCTTCCCGATCTCTCAAGCTTTCCCTTCATTGATCACCCCTGACATCAAGACAGTGAAAGCATATGCATGATGAAATTACGACTTAATCAAAATACAAAAGATGTTTTCTTCAGATAGAGGTAGCTAGGCCACATGTATTTACCTTCATAGAAGTAATGGCATCTCTTTCAGTAGTTTGCATTCTCTTCTTTGCGTCAGTAGGACTAGCTGGTAGAATTAGGGTTTGCTAGGGTTTGCGGTTTCCTTCAGTTTTTCAATCTCTTTTCGCAAATAGATTAACTTCCTTCGAGTTAGCTTTCATCCATCAATTAAAAAGCTTCTTCTAAGAGCTCATAGAAGTTGGCTTAAGCTCCTAGCGAACTTATGCTAGTTGACCAAGTGACAGTTGCGGCAAGAGCTAGTACTTGTGCATACAACACCGTCGCTTCCAAGTTTGTTACGAACTACCGGGTTGATAAAAGTAAAGAAGGGAGTCCTAGGAGTTGCAACATTATTCCTACAATACTGGAGCCCACCACACATCTACTTATTTACTTGAGTTGGGTCCTCATTCTTCGAAGTTTTCTCGAGATGGGATATCTTCAGAGGTGGATATTCAAATGGATCGACCTGTTCATGGTTCTCCATCGATGAAATATTCACAGGATATCCTTTTTGGCACATATTAGAGGGAAATTTCACCCACTAATTCTATCAGTAGCGATATGGTGATCCTGGAACAAAATCTTGTTCTGGGTATGTTCCCACTTGCCTTCCATACTTTCACTTCCTGGCCATCTCATTTGGTCATTAACCCATAGTCGAGGCATAATGTTACTATTTAGAGGCCATGGGGTGGTAAATAACAAGGGGTTTCATCGGAGGCCATACATGCCTCTCCCAAAGCTCTAAATTTTGTGGAAGCAATGGACTAGTCCCATATTCCTTTTGCTATGGATGATACTTCTCAGGCCCTTAGAGTTTTGTCGCCCATTTTAGGTCATGGACCATGATGATTATGTACCTAAACATGCGAGGTCTTGGGGGAGCCTCTAAGATTTTATCCCTTAGGAATTTGGTAATGGTTCATAAATATTCAATCATTCTAATTCAAGAAACTATCGTGGTGAATGAAAAGGCCTGGTCTTATTTTTTAAAGTTATGTCGTGGATGGAAGGTATGCTCAACAAATGCCAACGGTCTCTCCGATAGGATGACTACTATGTGGGACCCTTAGTTATTTAAATTTTTACCTTTCATACTTACACATGAATTTTATTGTCTAGTTTTGTTAGAGGTTCAAAGCACATACTTCATATATGTAATGTTTATGCTCCTTATAATGCCAAAGTGGAATTCTGGCAATGATTAGATTACAGTGGTTTGTTAAAATTGGGCTTACTCCTTTTGTGTGGTGATTTGAATTTAGAAGTGGTAGCAGAGGAAATTTGGGGGGAAAAAGGAAAATTGGATCCATTGGGCAAATATTTTAAGGATCTCTATCGAAAAAACCACTTGGTAGACATTCTTTCAGATCCACTTACACCAGGATGGAAAAATGGTCATCCAGGAGAGGCAGGTATTATAAGGAGATTAGATAGCTTTTTAGTTCATGAGAACCTATTTGAGTGGCTTGGTGTTTTGATAAGAGGGGTTACTCTTGTGGGCTTATCTGATCATGAACCAATATTTTTGCAATGGAGGGGGAGGTTGTGTGGTGTGGTCTCCCTTGTAAATTTAATCATACATGGTTGAAAGATAAGGAATTTGATGATCTTGTTTGAGATTTTTTATCCTTACTTATCAATGATTAATTAATATCTAAGATAGAGGCGATTTAGTGAAATATCTTTGATCTAAAGCAAATTTCCAAAGTATGGGAAAGTCGTAAAAAGAGGAAACACACACAGGAAGTGAGGGACATTGATCAGAAAAATTGAGATTTATATAAACCATCTTCTTTGGGTTTATTTTCAAAGCAAAGCAAGGATTTGATTATGGTTCTTGAAAGATGTAAGCGAGAAATATTATTGATAAATGAGGAAGAATGGAGACTTAAGAGTCATGCCATATGGTTGTCTAGTGGGGATAAAAACACAAAGTTCTACCATCAATATGTGACTAATCGACAGAGGAATAATACCATTTGGGGGTTGTATGATGATGGGGACTGACATTTAGTATCCCTTTAGGAATTACAACAAGGGGTTGTTGATTATTTTGTGAAGATGTATCAAGCCAGGGTAGATGTGGATCTTGCGAATAGGATAGCCATCGTATTAGTAAGCCTATTACTATTAAGGAAGTGGAAGTAGTTTTAAAATCATTCGCAAAGGTTAAGAGTCTAGGACCAGATGGTTGAACAGTGGAATTATTTCTATACTTCTTGGATATTATGGGTCATGACCATATTCTTATGGTGGAGTCTCAGACTTCATGCAAAATTTCTGGGGCTATCAATTCCACTTCCATTGCACTAATTCCTAAAATTTCTTTGACAAAATTGTTCGTGGATTGTTGTCCCATCTCACTTTGCAATACCATTTATAAGCTCATCTCCAAGATTATTGCTTTGCGCATAAAAACAACTTTGTCTAGATACGTCCCTGATGCGCAGGTCCTTGGAACATCGATAGATACAAGATGTGGTGGTGATTTTTCAAGAATGTATCCATTCCATCAAGGTAAAGAAAAAACATGTTATGTTAATAAAATTGGATTTGATCAAGGCATATAAATGTGTGGATTGGGATTTCTTGACAGTGGTCTTACACAAAATTGGTTTGTCTGTGATGAATATTGACTGGATCAAGGCATGCATTACATCAATTAACTATGTTGTTCTTATAAATGATGCTCCATCTATTTTCTTCAATGCATCTTGTGGACTTTGTCAGGGGCGTTTACTATCCTGCTTCTATTTTTGTTGTTCATAGATGCATTAAGCAAAAGGATTTTTGAGGCTCAATCATTGGGTTTTTTTGTGGATTTTTTGTTTACTTGTAATATCTCTATCGCACACCTCATATTTGTGGACAATTTTACTTCTTATGGGGTTGATTTTTTTTATTAGAGTGGAGCTATTTGCATCAAATCATATCTTCTTTTGGTGAAGCATCGATGTTTTTTGTGAATAAAACAAAATCTATTTTAATTGTTGCCTCGCCAAATGATCTGTCTATTGTGTAGATTTTAACCCTGTATAGAAATTACCTGCAAACAAATTCTTAAAACAGAAAAATAAATAATGGCAAGAACATAAAAAATATACACCGAGATTTATTCCTAGAACCCAAACTGGGAAAAACAGATTGATTTTTCATTATATTCCTTTCAATGTTACAATACATTATATACATGTTGAATCATTCATAAACCTCAATCCATTAACCCTAGATTATAGCATAATTGTAGTTCCCTTGACCAGATCTACAAAATACTATGGGAAAAAATCATCATGCCTAAAACCAAGGGCAAAAACCATGCACAAAACCATGGGAAGGTCCGCTCACCATATTTGTGTCTGCTCCCCATCCTTGGGTCCACCAAACTATTATTAGGTCCGCATAATTTTGTTTCCTGGGGCGCTGCCTCTGACCTCGTGCAGGGTGGTCGCCGCCCCCTGCTACACCCAACACAATGTAACAACACCTAAAGCTAGTCATAGAAAGAATATAACAGATACCAAACACATTGTGGATATTGCTAACATATTTGAGATTGATGTTATGCCATTAGACAACGGTTTTAAGTATTCGAGCTTTATACTGAAGCCAAATAAATATGGGAGTAAGGACTGATATTGATTAATGGAAAAATTCGAGAGGAGATTTTCACAGTGGTTGCATAAATGGCTCACATTGGGGGGTAGGTTGATTCTCATCCAATAAATCCTACAACATATTTTTGTTTACTAGATGCACCTTTACTTTTTGCCAAAAAATATTATCAGCTAAATTAATTATGTTATTTCAAATTTTATTTGGGATGGATCCAAGGGCCCAAAAAAAATTCACCTTGATTGGTTAGAGGTCATTTCCAGAAAGAAGGAGGACAAAGATGGGGGTATATTAAATATAAAGTATTTCATATGGGATTTATTGATGAAGAGCCTATAGTGTGTGTTACATGTCATTTTGTCACATCCAATCAAATGGCTTTGAAACCGGATCAAGCAACATCCTTTGACACTTTGCATTCATCCCCAGCAAAGCCAAGAGCATCTTATCTCTAAAAAGTCCAAGAATTATTGGTTAAACAACTTAAAAACCTAACTTTTGGCCCCATCACACTTTCCCCTCATGCAACTTGCACTGTTGCAAGTTGTACATAGAGCATCTGCACTAACCAACGCATGTTGCCTTCATAGTAAGTGCAATGGCTCTTGAATTTCGGTAAAAATAAAAAATAATTTTGAATATTCTCTTTCCAAAAGCTTCCCAAGTGGTTTTAATTTTTTAATATTAGATCAAGATCTCAAACTCTTATACTTGAGATCTTATCTCTTATCCCTATAACTTATCCTCCCTCGTATGTGGATCTAAGTCCTAGATTGGTAAATCCCAAACCACTCCATTTACCCTATAAATTCATTGTCTCCCATAGATTCTAGATTGGCTCTTGGAGACTCTTAGTTATGCCCTCATGTTGATGTTTTGTGCACAGGGATCCATTATCCATCCATGCACTTGTGCACAGGGACCCATTGAAGGCTTGCTTTGTGGTAAAGGAAAGACAAGATAGTTGGGAGACATCTACAAGGTCAAGATCTGAAAGGGTTATATCTTCTCCTACATTCATCAATACAAAAAGTGCTTTATTTTCCTATACTTATGTCTCATTAATGTATATGTATTACAATGCCTTCTTGACTCATTGTTTAGATATGTTATTTATATGTTGTAGTTCTCTTTCTTGTTTTAGTTGTTTTGCAGGTTCCATTTATAACATTTGGAGTTGGAGCTGGAGCATATAAGCAAGAAGAAGAGGATAACTTGCGTTCGATTCCAGGTAGGTCTTTCCTCCATGTTCTAATTTCTATAAGGAAAACATAAGTATGTTTGTCTCTATTGTTTCTAGATCAAACCACTAGATCTAGGGAGTTTTCTTTTGTCCGCAAAGGAAATTATTTGTCAAACAATTTGGCAACTCTGCTGGGGGAAAAATATTTATCTCAAGCACAATTTCTCCATGTTTCAAGCTTGTATAAAAATGAAACCACTCTCAAGCAAATTTTTTTCTCTATTTCAAGCTTGTGTAAAAAATAGAACCACTTTCAAGCATAGTTTTTTCCTTCATTTCAAGCTTGCATAAAAATGAAACCTATTAATTTCCATTTTTTATCAGCCTATTTCTGCAAGATGAGCCTTGGTTTTCTCATTCCATCGCCACTATTTGCTTGGCTGATTTTTCACTTTCAGTTGGTGTTTCACCCTTTCCTGAGGAACCATTACGATGAGTGGTTGTATTAGTCTTCCTCCTGACCTCTACATGTTTTGAGTAGTTCCAACATGACCAGAATCAGTTGCTACCCTTTCTACCACTCATTCCTCTAGAAGGAGTAATCTTTAAGCTCTTTTCATACTCTCAAAACATGAAAAGATTGTTGAGCACTTGTATTTTTGAACTCGTTAAAGTAAATGAAAAAATGTCTTCCTAGTGTAAGTTTAACCATTTTTCTGGACTAGATAAACTATTTACAAAAAATGAATATTTTAGTCAAACATGTATAAAAGGTTCTTTTGGGTATTGTTTTACGTCTTTTCGGGCCTAAGGGGAAAATTTACGAAAAGGAACATCTTGGAGTTTTTTTCCGCCTCTTTTTCAAACTCTCTAAACATGAAAAAGAGTCGAGTTATGCCTTCGTTGGACTCGTAAAACTATTAAACAATGTTGGAATCATCAAGCATGATGAGACGGAACCACTCCTTTCTCGGGTTCATTAAAAATACTCATAAGGATTCATCCGAAGGATGAAATTATAGATCAAACATATGTTATCCTCCTCAAGCTTGTCAAAAATAAAGAGGTACTAGCCATAAATGGTTGGGAAATTGGGAAAATATGGCATCAACCTATTAATGGTAGCGAGTCACTCTTGAACATGTCACTCTTGAACATGACACTCATTCACTTCATCTCTATAATTGCTTTGGGTTGGGGAATCTGCTTGCCTCTTTGTTTATCACACCTCATTGAAAGCCTTCATGATGGGTCTTTGAGTCAGTGCTACCAACTTCGTATCAGTGTCGTTGATATGTTCAAGATAAAGTCTAGCCTCATTTGACATCTGCTACAATACCCTTAAGCGTTACTTGATATTGGCCGCTCCTGAACCAACTTTGCATCATTACATGATGTCTCAAATCTTGATATCCATTTCGTGTCATTGATGGGGGATATATTAAGGCCCTCCCGCGACGGGTCACTTCCTGTCAACATCAGTACATTATCTAGGAAGTTGACTTAGAAACTCCCTTCAATGCCTTGGAGCTTGCATAACTCAATGGCAAGTTTCCTCACTTTCAACGACATGCTTTCATCATTGGTCTTCGACCAAAATATTCTATGTGGTGTTCGACTTCAGCTCATTTATTCTCACCACATAGATTGTATTGTAGTACCTTGAGAGCCATTATCATTATCAGTGGTTCCTCTCGCATCTGTTAACAATTTACACCATTGGGCGGTAATAGATGGTGTTTACCATGTTTGAATCCAACACATTTATTCACATGGTTAGACTCATACTATCGAGTGACAAGGTAGAAGACCTTAGATCTAGTCTCATCCATCCGGGCTGTGATTTCAAAATTTATACAATATTACAAAGTATGATGGCTATGATCATTCAAAAAGTCATCCAAGCACGAGTCCACCATCTATTATTAATGGACGTGATTTTAATTATTGTACATGTCCATGTAAATTGGCTTATATGCTGAGTATGGGTATGCCTACCTCAACAATGATATCATGATGATTATGTATTGTAATAGACAGTTGATGATCTCGACCAATCTATTCTTAATCCAAACTTGTCACATAGTAAATCACTTCAGTCCTTAGCCATTGCTTCTGTCTTTGTACTTTAAGGGGCAATCTGTTACATGTAATTTTGTCACATCCAATCAAATGGCCTTGAAACAAGATCAATCAACATCCTTTGACACTTTGCATTCATCCACCACAAAGCCAAGAGCATCCTCTCCAAAAATTCCAAAAATTATGGGTCAAACAACTTAAAAACCTAATTTTTGGCCCCATCGCACTTTCCCTTCATGCAACTTGCACTGCTGCAAGTTGTACACAAAGCATTTGCACTGACCAGCGCATGTTGTCTTCATAATAAGTGCGATGGCTCTTGAATTTCAGTGAAAATAAAAAATAATTTCGAATATTCTCTTTCAAGAAGCTTCCCGAGTGGTTTTAACTATTTACTATTAGATCAAGATCTTGAACTCCTATACTTGAGGTCTTATCTCTTATCCCTAGAACGTATCCTCCCTCATATGTGGATATAAGTCCTATATTGGTAAATCCCAAACCACTCCATTTACCCTATAAATTCACAACCTCCCATAAAATCTGGGTTGGCTTTTTGAGGCTCTTAGTTATACCCTCATGACGTTGCTTTGTGCCTAGGGATTCATTATCCATCCATGCACTTGAGTTGTCATTGAAGGCTTACTTTGTGGCAAAGGAATTGTAAGATAGTTGGGAGACATCTACAAGGTCAAGATCTAAAAGGGTTGTATCTTATCCTACATTCATTAATACAAAATATGCTTCATTTTCCTATACTTGTGTCTCATTAATGCATAGGTATTGCAATGCCTTCTTGACTCTTTGTTTAGATATGTTAATATATGTTATTTGTATGTTGTAGTTCTCTTGCTTGTTTTAGTTGTTTTGCAGGTTCCATTTATAGCATTTGGAGTTGGAGCTGGAGCATACAAACAAAGAGAAGATGAGAACTTGTGTTGGATTCCAAGTATGTATTTCCTCCATGTTCTAATTTCTCTAAGGAAAACATGTATTTTTGTCTCTGTTATTTCTAGATTAAGCCACTAGATCTAGGGAGTTTGCTTCTGTTCGCAGATGGAAATTATCTGTCAAACAACTCGTTCTCAATGGATCAGAGATTTGATAGAGAATTAATCATGCGAAATACTTAAAAAATATGTCTTTGCAGTCATGGATTAAAAATGGGGCTATGACTAGAAATATGTCATCGCACGTTTGGTCTAATATGATGAAAATCAAAATTTGGCTGATTGGTAATCTTAGATGAGAGGTTGGGGCGGGTAATAAGGTGGAGATAGGCTTGGATCCAATCATGGGTTTTGTGGGGGACCATATTCTATTGGTTTACCTTATTCAATATATTCACAACATGGGGATATATTACTTAAATCATATACACTTGAATCCTGAGCCACTCTCTTCATATCTTACATGGTGTTGCTGTCGACAACTTGGTTTCTATATGGTGTGATGACCACCTATAGGATTGTTATATTCAAAACCTATATATGGCAGGCTTATCCTTAAATGACAAGGAGGACACCCTTTAATGGGATGCCTTTACACAAAATGGACATATTTATGTTTAGGAGGCATATGGCTACATCACCTCTGCTCAACACATGTGTGAGACACCCAGGTATATAAGAAAATTTTGGAAATGGAATTGTCCATTAAAACTCAAGTGTTTCTGATGGCTGTTACAGTGGAATAAGATTTTGACGTGGGATAACTTATACAAACGTGGATTCTATGGACCGGGGAGATGTGTCATGTGCACCTCGAAATGTGATTCAAATGTGGTGCATCTTTTGTTACAATGCCCGTTTGCGATTTCCATATGGTCGAGTGTGTTAGATATTATTAAGTTGAAGGCGGCTTGGAACACCGACTCTATTACAACATGCCTTCAGGATTGGCTCATGGAATGAAAAATGTGGCGTACACTCCCTTTATTTATTTTATGGGGTCTATGACGCAACAAGAATGTTTCTATTTTCAAGGAATCCAGTTTAGACATCAAGCGTAGTTGTTATTCCATTGTTGTATATTTAAATGAGTATGGTTTGATGGATAATCGAATGCATGAGAGACACTTTCAATTCATTAACGTTTGGGACAAGTTTCTTGTTGGTTTTTTGATGGGGCGACCAACATTGGGAACTGTGGGTGCAAAGCATATATTGTTATAAATTCGGGTCATTACTATCACTTTATGTGGATGTAACAACCCTTGTGAAAATTCCATGTAAAAATATATAAATACCACAGATGATGGGACACGTATTCCAAGCTGAACGATGGGAAGGGCATCCTAGTGGGTGTTCCTTTGGTTGTTTATGGTTATGGAAATTGGCAAAGGCATTAAAGAGGCAAAAAGGTATTCTCGCACATTTATTTACGAAAATAATGGAAATTAGGAGAAAAGGAAGGTGAAAGGTCACATATTGCATGTGAGGAGGAAATTGAAGGAAAATAACGGAAAATGAAGAAAATAGAGGCCTCATTAATAAAAAGGCTTCTGAGGATCAGTTGGCAATTTTTCTTCCTTTCAGTGTGAACCTTTTGTCAATTTAGTTTTGGGAGTTCTCTCATTATTCTCTCTCTCATACTCTTGGATACTTAGAGTTTTCTTGGAGCACCCTTGGAGGGTGTGGCATACTTGGATTCTTGGAGCAAGAAGGCAAAGGAAGAGTAGGAAAGCATAAGAAGGCATCAACATTGGCAACTACATCAGATTTGTTTGCAGATATCGAGTTGCATGTATGATTTCTTCACTAGTTTTGGCATGCATGGCACATGCATGTGGTTTCTTGATTATGATATGTCATTGGCATGGAGGATGACTGAGATTGACAGTGGATTGCCTAACCTTGCCATTTCTTGGATAACTATTGTGGGTTTACTTCCATTTCTTTGTTTTCGTTGGTTCTCATGTTTCCTTAGCTTGGATTGAGTTATTAGTCCTAGAAGCCTTGGTTGAACAAAGGCTTTGGAAGCCGTGTAACATCTTGGGTTGAGTTACTAGTCCTGGAAGCCCTGGTTGGACAAACGCTCTGGAAGCCCTATAAAAACTTGGGTTGAGTTACTCGTCCTGGAAGCCCTGGTTGGACAAATGCTTTGGAAGCCCTTGGTGGGTTGAGCTACTAGTCCTGGAAGCCTTGGTTGGACAAAGGCCCTGGAAGCCCTGCATAAGTTGTGGGTTGAGTTACTAGTTCTTGAAGTCTTGGTTGGACAAATGCTCTGGAAGCCCTGTATAAGCTATGGGTTGAGTTACTAGCTTTGGAAGCCTTGGTTGGACAAACGCTCTGGAAGCCCTAGAAGGCTTGGATGAAGACCAATTTGATGATGGTTTTTGGTGATGTTCGACTGTGAGGTGGAATCGTTGTTTGAGGAGTTGAGGTGGGTGGCCTCTGGAAGCCCTGAATGAGTTTTGATTGATGTGTTCTCTAAGATCCCACATTCATACTTGGAATATGACACATGGGTGATTGGCTAAAAAGAGACTTGGCTCAGCCAATTTATGGCCAGGTGGAACGTGGTAGTCCCATCACGGGTTGGTTCATTGCATTTATTAATGAAAAATTCATTCCCTTGATTTTCATGTGCAAATGTATTGATGTATATATGGATTTTCATGGCTGATATGTTTATTATATTTCTGTTCCTATTATGTTGTTTATATGCACATTTACCCTCAAAGGTGTTACAATGAAATTGTGAGAAGGGTTCAAATACTCGCGTGGAGGTCATTGCACTATGGGGGGTTTTGTATTATGCAAAGTGGCTCTCCATCGATAATTTGATGGTATATGGAGATTCAAAGGCGACTATAGACTGGGTTCGGTATCGATCTTTATTTGGGCCCAACAAATTTATAAATTGGATGAAGCGAATCATAAAGATTCAAGATGAGTTCCTGGAATTGACTTTCTCCCATCTATATCGTGATCAAAACATAGTTATTGATGGTTTATTTAAAGCAGGTCTTCATAGACCACCGGGGGCTATATATTACTCTACTTTTTTCAATGACAAGTTCCAAGATTCAGGGTATATACAATTAAATTACGCATCCGCAAAAACGAACATTTCCATTTTTTTGCTATTATTTTGTATGCTTTTTTTTTTTGGTTGATGCATATATTTTGATATGAAGATAAAGTGTGGTTGTTTCCAAATGTTAATGGTTGCAGTGGAGCCGTATTAGATGAAAAATTATATGTATATGACCAATATTTGTTATGTATATAAACATATGACCAATATTTATTTATTTATTTATTATTTATTTATTATTTTTATTTATTTATTTATTTATTATTTTACATATATTGTCATGACCGCTAGGCGCAGGCGTGGAAAACCAACATCGTTTCATTAGACTGCATCGTTCAGGAGGAAACATAAAACGGAAGTGAAACACATTAAACATATGACCAATATTTGTTATGTATATAAACGAATTATTAGATGGGAAGTGAAACACATATACAATAACTAGACAACTAAATAGTTGTGGAAATATGTAAATTGGATTTCCGGTAAGTAGGGAATATGATGAAATCATGCATGGCAATATATAAACCTTTTTCTATTAATAAAATGTTTTTTTTCATGAAAAAATACAATATATTGATATTATTTCATTTATATATTTATACTTATTTTTTTAATGTAATAGTATAAAATATCCATATATTGATATATGATACGTGTCCATGCATGGTATAAGGCATTTCAATTTTTTTTGCAGGGTATTAGTTTGTTTTTTGAACAAAAAATTATGACGTATCCATATTAAGCATTAGGAATTTCAAATTTTATTATTTTTATGACCAATAAATAATAGAAAAAGAGAGAAAGAGAAATTAAAAAGTTAAATAAAAAGGAAAGTTAACAAAAAACAAAAATTAGTACTAATAGAAATGGAAGTTATTAAAGCAACCCATAAAAAACTTCAATCATCACCTTACAAATAAATTAAATTTAATAATATAAAAATTAAATTTTTATTCAAAACTATTAAATTTATTTTGTATATTTAAAATACAAATAATAATTAAAAATGCAATCCATTAAAATGTGTAACATTAAATTGAAATAAAAATTCCAAACTTGAAATAATAAAAAAAAAAAAAAAAATTTACTATAGTTTCAAAGTTTATACCTGCTCTCAAACTTAATGGCAAAGTAAAAATCACATGGTCGTGGTCGCCTCATGGCACATCTACGTGGCAACATAAAAGTGTCTCTTCATCCTTTCAAAGGGTTGCCAGGTGTCAGCTGCCAAACCCACCGTAGGAAATCAAAGGGAGAACGCCGACGGAGCTCGAACCGCAGGGTGGGTAAGGTAAAGTAGTGCGCAATTATTGAATCCGAAGCTCGACAGATAATGACAAAGGCGTCAACTCTGGGTCAAACTAGAGTTAAGCTCGGTGAAAATGCTTTGCCACCCTGCGGGGAGGGTTGGTATCCAGTTGCGAAAACTCGACCCTGGGGTTTAATGGAGGTTAAGTTAAATTATCCCTTGTTGGGGATTAGTATATTGTATTGGCAGTAGTGGAGAATCATATCAGATATATTTCATTCTGGGCTACCTTGCGTCCATTCGTTTTTTTCGCTGGGAAGCCCTCTGCAAATACCCGAGGAATCCTGTAAAGTCTTTCGAGTCTTGTCAAATAATTTTCTGCGTTTCGTGGACCAGAAGAACGCCTCTGTCCTGTTAACTACGGAGGGCTATATATGCAGATATTGGATGGAGATATAATTGGTGTTTTGGGCTCTGGGTACAGGCTGTAAGGGCTCTCTGTCGAAGTTTTGTTGCAGTAAATTTAATACAATCATGTCTTCTCCCAGCAAGCGACGAGAAATGGATGTCATGAAACTGTAAGTATATGCTTATCTTTCTACGTAGTTTTTTCCCTTTTCACATTTGATGGGGAGTGGTTACTGGTTCCAATGAATTTGAATTGATAAAATTTGTCGATTGTACAGCATGATGGGTGACTACAAAGTGGAAATGATAAACGATGGGATGAATGAATTTTATGTCGAATTCAACGGGCCTCGGGACAGTAAGTTATATTCTCTCTATTTATATTGGAATACGGCCCTTTGTTAACGAATAGGCCATATCTTCCTCCTAGATGCCATGACGAAATGATATCTTGTTCATGACGAGGGATATTTGTTTCATCAAAATTACCCTATCAACAGGCCACCTAGGCTTTCTGAGATATCATAGCACAAGCATGGGCAATGAACCGGCTGTATTAAAATGGCATCATGTCCTGCAGAGATTGAACCTGGTCTCTGTGAAAGCTCGCTCGATTTGCTACTCGCCACAACCCATTTGACAAATTTTGTTCTTCTTTTAGGTTCTGCTGGATTTTTGCATTTGGATATTTTTTCAAAGCATGCCCTGTGTAGAGACTTTTGGTTTCACTGCTGGCAATATTATTTAGCAGTGTTTGGCAATCTTTAAGTTTAGTTTTGAAGCTGTTTATAGGCTGATCTGTTCTGTCTATTATCTACCTTAATTTTATGGTTTATGGATTGTTAAAAAGTGGGAGTTCGGTTTGTGGTCATGCTCTTGTGCTCTTAATTTGCCTTCAGTATTTATATAACAAATAATGGATCAGAGTTTAATAGGCCTATTGGTAATCAATGAAAGCGATAAATTTGCTTTAATCTAGAAGGTCAGGTTGCTGAACAAAATAATTTGTTCTTATGCTTATGGGACCTTCCACAAAGAGCCTGATAGAGCGGTCTCTGTTTGGTTAAAGTCATCCAGGCCTTGTATCTGGCCTCATCTGCTTTGGAAGACTGTGTTAGCATGGGGAACAAGCTCGCTGTATTTTCAACCTGGCTCATCATCGCTGCAAGCATTCCATCTTGCTTCCAGGCCACAACCCTATGGACATCTATATTACATATTGTTGAAATCGACGTCGTTGCGTTATGAATTTGTGTTTGTGTCTTTCCATAACAACATACCTGAAGAATTTGATGCTTGCAAATACTATCCTCCCCTTTAAGTTTATTTGTGTGTCTTATGATAATTCCCAAAAACTCCCAAATTTGTGTTTCAGAAATACTCTTACCCATGCATTATTTTTAGTTTAAGAATCTGAGTTGCAGATTTTTGCTTTCTGTCGCATTTATGGATGGTTATCAGTATTTGTGCCCAAGCAGTTATTTGGTTGCACCGTAATGAAACAGTGTTGAAAATTGTGGTTTCATTTGTACACTTACCCTTACTAGGTGCAGGAATTATGCATCAAAAAATTATCCCCGAGGCTTGCGTTTCATGCCATTGGTTTCTTGTTTTCTCTGTAGATCTGTTTCTGTCCAAATTTCCTTTGTGGTCGTTGATAAGCCCTTGCTTACCTGGCATATGGGTACAAAGCTGGATTATTCTCTAATTTCTTAGGCCCTCGGCCTCCATATCACCTAGACATCTGTGATATTTTTTGATCTTTAATGGTTGACTTCCGCACTCCTAAGTTCTACAATTTGGATGCAACTCAACCTAGTCAACTATGAAAGCAAAGAGTCTTAAAATAACCTGTTGGTTTGCTAGTTCTTCTGTTTTGGCTTCAACTCTTTCAAGATCATTTGTTTTTGTTGAGGATGATCGTATATGGTAGTTTGCATCATATCAAAATCTTTCTAACCAGTCTCTAAATTAGAAGGTTGCAGACTCTGTAAAAGACTAAAGTTTGCATATTGCTTATCATGTGTGAAACTCCCCAGCCTTTGAATTTTTTGCAGTGGTTGTAGATCCATTTTACTGTTGTTCATTTTCAGAAGTTGAAGATACTTTAAACCATGGATTTTAAATTTTGGACTGTCTTTTTTAGGGCCATCAAAGCTGGTGTTGCACTTATTGTCCATCAATCAAACAAGGGGAAACCTTTTGTTTTCATTTTCCAAGATTTAACTCATTAGATACATACCCCAGTAATTAATGGCAATATTAAATTGTTTTTTTTTTTTCCCTGGAAAAAAGCCGAGCTTTTCTATTAATAAAAATAAAAAAGCTACAAACAGATGAGTTAACATTCAGCAGAAAACTGCCTAAGGCGGAAAGAGGAAAACCATCCTTCTCCACGATGT
The DNA here is from genome assembly GCA_000404065.3 of Pinus taeda. Classification (NCBI taxonomy): domain Eukaryota; kingdom Viridiplantae; phylum Streptophyta; class Pinopsida; order Pinales; family Pinaceae; genus Pinus; species Pinus taeda. Next base: position 389,088 of record APFE031172874.1, read on the forward strand.
CATCCAGCATGTCTTTTGCAAAAACAAAACACCAAGTTCTTCTGATCTCGGCCTGTCACAGCCATATCCAAATAAAATCAGAGGCTGTCTAGTACATCTGGGGCTCCTTTAAAGGAAAAAAAACCCGCAAATTAACAAAAACGAGTTTCTGTCGAGCTTCTCCGAAGTTAAAAGAGATGAAAAAGTGCGTGAAAAGGTTCACATATGATATGCCGCCAGTAACAACAAAAGTGACCATTTGATCCTGGCGCATTTTCAGATTGAAACAAAGAACATTAAGTGTAAGGGGCCATATCCGTCTCACGGATCTGGTCCTGGAACTGCTCCTTTATCCTCCACGAACCCACAGCCTGTTGTAAGCCTGCTTTAGAATACCTGTCAGCTTCATCATTTTTATCCCTGTAAATATGATCAAGAGATAGAACAGTGAAAGAAGATTTTAGATTTTGAATTTCTTCTAACAGAGGCATCAACATATAATTCCGGCATCTAAATTTTCCATTGACCCAGTTTACAGCATTTGAAGAATCTCCAAAAATCTGAACTTTGAGGATCTGTCTATGAATGAGCCAGCAAAGGAGAAGTTTTAAAGCTGATAGTTCGGCAAAGTTATTTGTGCCCATCCCGAGACCCACTGAGGCTTTAAGCGAATGTGAAGGACTAAGATGAATAATAATTCCGGCACCAGTGGAGTTGTTTTGTGCTGCCCCGTCAAAGAATGCCCAGGGGATGCCTTCTTTAATCAGGATTTCTTTCCGGCAATATTAAATTGTTAATGTAAAAGCTTGTGACATTTACATAAAGTTTTAGCATTACCATTAATTGTTTCAGGATGTTTGAGAATGGTTTCAATCTCATTAGATTTCATGTGGAGAAAGTAGAATTTTAGATCCCATTTAAAATTCAGCAGGCTTAATAGTTTTTAGGATTTCAGGATTGGTAGGATTGCAATGTTTCTTTTGGGTTTTGAGATCTATTATGCTATGGAACTAGCATTTAATCAAGAGCACCAAGCCCTCTATGTACCTCATTTTGGGGCTTTGATTTTGAACTCTTCTATCATGACCTAGTAAAAATGTACCTGTCACTCTAGCAGAATCATTGATTAGGCATGTTAATCTTTTTTCTATCTTATTTTAATGCTTAAAGGGTGATATTGATGAGGAGAGTCTCAATATAGGAAATGATTTTGATGTTATGTGGATATTTGTTGTAGCATAATTTTTTGGATTTCTAGAACCCATTTAGAGCCTCTTTGTTGATGTATTTTGATTGAAAGATGTATTGCACTTGGTGCTATTTTGGTTATATGCACCCTTACCTGCTATATACATGTGAAACTTTGGCTATTTGTGTATAATGGTTTGGATTCATATGGATGCACATAAATTCTATGTTCTTTTCAAAATTTAAATATTTTATGTATTTTTTTTTTGTTGACCAATCTTTTGGTCCGATTCTGATAATGTTGTTGAGGATGTTGTGAACATTTTCCATCAAGCAAAAACAGGGAAATCCACTGTTTTTATTGCCATGATTCATCTCATGAGATACATTTGTTTTTGTTTTGATGTGATTTGGTCTCATCCTTCAGATCTTATGACTCAGGACAATATCATATTTTAGTATTGGTATTTTATACTGCTTACATATCACTTTTATTTTCATATTTATGTAGCAATGCACTTTTTTGATGTTGGTGTTGCTTTAGAAGTTAAAAAATTGAAAAAAGTGTTTGTTTTTGTATTTTTTTTTTTAAAGTTTCCTGATAATCTCCGATATTTTCCACAATATTGCACATAATTTAAATTTTGGGCCCGTGGTTATAAATGGCCGATAATGATAAATGTAACATTGATCAAAACATAAGTCATGATTTATTGATGCTGGATGCAGTTAGTTGGGTTAATTTATACAATTGCTATGTTTTGTTTTGTTTTGTCCATCCACATTTACATATCAGAATATTTGACAAGCACAAACTATTAACCAATTTTGATGAACCTGAATGAAGTTGACTTCACTTTGATTGATAGTTGATGGTATTCTGTTCTTCTATTCCATCTTGCATAGCTTTGGCATCTGACTATCGTTCAGATTTTTTCCTTATTGAATAATTGGGAGGAGAATTTTTGTGAAGAATTATTCTCCACAAGGATATTTACTGTAAATTTTTGTAATTTTTTTAAGGAGTTTATTTTTATGTAAATTCCAAGTGCACAATAGATGGATCATTTGATTCAAATAATATACCATTTGCAGAGGCACAAAATTTCTCTCCCAAAAATACAATCCAAAACTACTTCCCAGAAGTCCCAAAATCTACTACCTAGAATCTCCTCTCGTACACCACTTTTCTTCCCAAAAGTCCCAAAATCTACTACCCAGAATCTTCTCTCATACTCCACTTTTCTGAAGCAATTTCTCCCAGCTATACTACTGATATTGTCTTTGTTCACTCCTAGACTGCTTGCTACAATGTTCATGATCCCATCTGTCTAGTTTGTTGGTACAGCCTTTCAACTGTTTTTGTGCTTGTTGTCTGGCTGGGGGATCCTCTCCACCAACTTGTAAAACTTCCGTATATACATCTTTGATTGTCTCACATGGTTCTAACCCTGATACATTAAGGTGATTATCTTTGCCTCACATTATCTGCCATTGCCAAATGTTTATCCAATTTTATGTCCTGTTTCTTCTTATGAATCTGCTGCCCTGCTGCAACATTCCTCCATTGCAGTGACACCTTTGAAATCAGTGATGTCATTCTCCTAGCTTTATGGTGTTGTGGAAGTCTGAAGGATATCCACAAGTGCACTATAAACATCATTGAATGCTTTGCCTATTGGTGTATCACTGATAGAATATCTCCACTGCCTTGCACACTTAGTCTCAAAGCATTTATCAGAGTCCTGGAATGACCAGGATTCTTTATCTTGCTTCACCTTGCACTTATCACATCTACAAACTGTTTACCTGGCATTCTTTTAACTTCTTCAAGCTTTTATACCTCTTCCTGAGTTTCCCCTCATTCTACTCCACCTTCATGGCTTTTCAGCATAGAGGCAATCCATGACTTCAGTGTTCCCTGTTCTACATTGCACAGAGTAGTGGTTCTTGGACAAACATGATCTTGTGTAAGCCATAATTTTATTAAGAAACTTCTTAATCTATGGAGTTCCTATCAACCTCCTCCCAAATTGCAATCATGCGGTGACACTGAGGTCTATTGTGTTTATCCCTTCCACAAATGTGCCACAATTCATCATTACTATTCTGTACTCATAAAAATTCCAACCTGGATTTCTTGTCATATTCCCAAAAGCCATTAAATTAACTGTGAGCTTTGTTTGGTGTAATCTCACCTCATAATTAGTCATCTTGTCTGCAGATTTCCAGCTTGTTTATCCTCATTCATAAATGGATGTACTTGAACGAAAACTCACATTATTCATAAAATCTTGAAGTTCTCAAAATTTCACTGTCTGTCCCTAGACATTAAAGTTAACAATGAATCCTCCAAAACTATGTGGTTTTTTCCAAGATACTGCTAAAGTTAGTCGTCAAACCAAAATTATAAGTTTAGTTTCATTACTTCTTGCACAAAGAATTTCTAAACCATAGGAAAGAATTGGCCCACCCCTCTTATCGTCAGTCACCCCTTCTTCTCCATTCTTTACCAGATCATGCTGCCCCATTGAATTTCAAACACCTGTCATGCCAGTATTAAATACAGTGCCTTTGTAAGATGGTCACCCCTTCTCCTCACAGTACCTAATTCTCAAATTGTATCATTAGACACTTAAAATGAATCTGTTGAATAATCTTTTTTCATCATGCTATATTCAATTTCATACTAAAAGGAATAGGCTTGTGTTATTTCTTGCAGGAATAGGTTGTGATATACTTGGGGTTATTATGTTTTAGGACCATGGAATTCCAGAGATTCACCGAGTCTTGCAATGCAATCCGTTATGGATTCTTCCTCTGATAATTTTGACAAAGAATGACTGTAGGGATTTGTTTTTCTGGTAGTTTTTAAAGCAGAACTCAAGATACTTGGAGAAAGTCTAAATCTTGTTGTAAATGTTGTCGTAATTCAGGAATAGGTTGTGATATACAACTGGGGGTTAGTATGTTTTAGGGCCAAGGAAATTCAGAGATTTATTGAGTCTTACAACGAGACCTTGCTATGGATTCTTCCTCTGATAAATTTGACAAAGAATGACTGAAGGGATTTGTTTTTCTAGTGGTTCCTGAAGTAAAACTTAAGATACATGGAGAAATTCTAGATGTTGTAATAAAATATATGATCCTATATACTTTAGGATAGATGTTTATGCGTAGAAGTATTTCAACTCTCTTTAGTTAGCCTTGGTTAGGTGGTTGGAAATATGCTTTAGCTTGAATTGCCTAAGTGATAGGGCTTATGAAAGCGTCATGATAATGTGCTATTATTAGCCATTTCTTCCTGCCATGATTGATCAGTCATGAAAACCAGCCGTACAACTCAGCATCTATGGGTATTTACTTTGTTTTTTTAATTGATTCAAGCTTTGTATTCCCTATTTTTTTTATTGATTCAAGGTTCCAGTCAACACAAGCAACAGCAACTGCTCTATTTTATATTTAACACTGGGACGGAAGCATCCTGCCATGCCATGGAATTCTTGTTCAGCTGAGGCCATGAGGGAGGGGGTATCTATTCCACAAAAGTTATCCTCACTTGGGCCGACCTGTGTTTGCAAGTACATTTGCACACAAGCACAAGAACAGGCACAAGCATGGAATTGCATAGACTTGAACCCAGGTGGGAGTGATGGCACCATTTCACTTTTACCGGCCTGGCAAGTGACTGTTGATCAGTGATATTTACTATTACTATACAGTCATGTAAAATGGTCTTATTTCAAGACATTTGGAATTTCTTGCTTCTTCTGGCTAGTGGCTTGCGTGATTGTCTACTTTACAACATCAAATACTTAGGCATGGCTTATCTTGATGAGAGGAAAATTGGTTACTCTGGTTTATTGTCAGGAATACAGAATGTTCTACAGTCTTCGTTATTCACTTGCAGGCAATTATTTTTTTTCCCTCTGAGATGGCTACTTATCTCTTTTTCCTTCTTTGATTGAAAAACCATTTCATTAAGATTAGATTTGACCTTCATATTTCTTTTTGACAGTAGTATGAGGTTATCCATCATTAGAACCTTTGCTTTCTTTTTCCGAGGAAAAAAAACATATATTCAATGTTCATATTTCAACTAGAAATCAAATACACATAGCTTGTGTCCGTTCAACACTCTCAGAAGGAAGAAAACTGATTGACAGCTTCACCAAAAAAACCTACAGATCTTCCTATGTCTATATATTATCCATCATTAACAGCGTTTTTCATCCTGGACTAAAAAGTGGCACTACAACATGCGGCTATAATAGAATCTGAAAAGAACTGAAAATAATCAAGCAACTTCCACCCCAGATATCCATCTGAAGATCTGATACTAGAAATATGTAGAGAGAGTTATGCCTGGAAGAGCATGCCCCTCCACTTCCTAAACTTTTATCTCCTCTTGCTGCATATTTAATACTTCATTTGATATCAAGCCTGTTTTCATGGGGAGTTTCCTGTATGCATGTTGGAATGAGATAAATTAAATTTTGATCTTTGTCTTTCTTATCCTGTCCATATTTGGAGCTATTTATAATTTCCCAACCTGTAATTACCATTTTCCATTCTACAATGAGCTTGGTATCACCCTTTATGTGAAGACAGTTTATACCTCTTTCCACAGCAAATTTTAGCATCAACAAAGTGCAAATATCTCTACTCTGTTATTAGTACCAACCCCGACTGCTACCTTTAGAGCAACAACATGGTTGTCTCCAATAAATACAGTGCCTCCTGCTCCACATTTTCCAGGAATACCTCGACAAGCTCCATCAAAATGGCTCCCATGCCTTCAATTTATCAATCTCTGTTTTTCAAATTTCTTTGGCTGTTCCTTTTTACTGGTTTGAAAATACCTTCATATGCATATCTGACATGATGAATAACTTGTATTGGTAAGATTTTGTTGGTTTGAAATATCATCTCACTTGCTAAAAGAAGTGTGGAAACAATCTTGCCCCACTCTCAAGTACTTAAATGAGAATGAGATTGTTGGTAACTTGCCAATCCCAATAGGCCCATGAGGGGCAAACATGTCACAAGCAGGATTTGAACCTAGGTGGGAGGATAAAAACTTCTCCGCTTAACCACCCAAGCTACACCCAATTGACAGAGCTTCTGATCACTGTAAGCCAACCGCCAATACTTTTTGAAGATCAGAATGTTTTATAACATCTTTTGAGCATCCTCATGGTCCTTTATCTAATGCTTCCTCGAGAGTTTTGAAAACTTAGATATTAATAACTATCAGACACCTAAACTTGTCTTCTATAATCTTTTTAATATTTATTCATCTGTGAATCTGTTCCACAAGTAATTTTGTTCCATCTGCCCTTGGTTCTGTGCTTAAGTTTGGATGTCCCATTAAATGGTATTGAGAGTAATCATGTTGCATTGCCTTGTTTTTTCATAGTGAATGCACTTTGTTTTTTCATACTGAATGGACCTAGTTCAGCTGTGAATTTTAGATGTCTTAGTAAATGTTATTGTGAATAACCATGTTATACTGCTGTATGGTTTTGCTTCTGCTGAATAAATCATGCTGGGGCATATTTGAATACTATTTATAATTTATTGCAGAGATGCTCACAACACTATTGGCAGAATGCTTTTAGACTGCTAGAATTTGTTATTCCCTTGTTAAAGGGGCAGAGCATTGCACATATTATTTTCTGGGAATAAGCATGAGCAAATTAAACTGCCAAATTCAGAATTAAAACATGGATTGAGAATATATGATGTTTTGGGGATTGACAGTTTCATTATTTGTTGGATGTCTTCTTTTCAAATCGTTTCCTTTTATATGCTGTCTCCTTTGGGCGTCCCTTCCATACAGTTTCTCTATTGAGTGAAAAGGTTTTATGAAGTAAATAAACAACTGAAACTGAATTTGGATGTAATTTTCATTGATGGGACCTTGGGAAACTGATTAGATAATCCTTGAGTCTTTTATACAAACAAGAGCAGACACCAGAGAGCCCTACATTATGAGAACAAATAAATCTACAATAAATTCTAATACCTGTAGATAGAAAATGCTCGTCAGAATATGATAAATATGGACAGAAAATAAGACTGTTTCAAATAGCGGAGACTTTATTGAGAGGCAATTACTTCTTCTGGCTCCCCTTTGCACCAGAAGGGAAGACAGATTTATAATCAAACTAATGCCGTTCATTTCCCACGCGGGGACAGGACTGTCCTGGCAGAGCAGCTTCTCATTAAGGCAACAGTTCTATGCTTTATCAATAGATATACGTTGGCAATTTAGATATGGGAAACCATCCTTTTTTAGAAGGATGGTATACCTAACAAGAAACTCGACCTGCCTTTGACACTTAAGCAAAAAATAGGGTTTGCCCATACCTTGCCAATGCTATGCAATAATCTACCTGAAGGCTACATCAACAATATTCAATAAAATCCTTAACCATAGTCGACAAACACCACATAGGGGAGGAACATGCTTGTTAGGATTTGAATGGAGGTCAGTATCTCAATAACTACTCCAATTTATCGTTAGACCATAATCCAACAGACACATCATCATGTGTGTGCATGCGTGTCCATATTGAAATCTCTGTTTTGTCAAGTGATTGATTACTGAGTTTTGGGAATCATTTGCTGTCCTACCTCATTTGCAATTGCACTAATACTTGCACCCTTGGTTTTGGTAACATTTAGAAAGACCTTTGCTGCCTTCAACTTGTTCTTGCATGAAGTACCTGGACACATTTCAAAATTAAGATTTGCTTCTTTGGAAGGATTCCATCATTATGAAAGTTATTACCAAGAATTGCAATCCTTGGATTTATGGGTTGATTCTTGTCAAAAGAGGCAAATAGGAACTTTGTGCCAAATACGGATGCTAAGGTCCTAGAGGTAGAATTGTTATTTTCTAGTAGATTCATAAATATGTATCATAAGTTTGAAATCATAATATCGTTGAAAGCTTAAAATCTAGTTGCAGGAAACATGGACCTTTCCTCCCCGCCCTCCCAAACATACCAGCTATGTTTGCCATAGTCTAACTGTTCTATGTTTTGGAGTTTGTCTGGTCAAATTTTCTTGAAATCCGGCAGGGATTTATTGGAATCACAAGTTTGAGCTGTGAACTCAGCACAATCGGAGTACCCAAGGGGTTTTTCAGGGCATTGAATCCGTCTATGCATTCAAAAACACATTTCAAACAACAAAAAATCACGATCTGACCAAAATTGTTTTGTCAGATTCCGGCCAAAAACTCCAAACATAGAATAGTTAGACAGCACTGCCATTTTTTGGTATGGAAACCCCCAAAATATGTTTCAGGTGCCATACACTGCATTTTAGCATCCATATGGCATGGGTGGGACCGTATGACGTGTTTGTGTGGCTTATTTTTGGCCTTGTACCCTCTGAAAATGATTTATAAATTATAAGTGATTAATTTTTTCTTTTAAGTGATTAGGTTTTAATAATAATTTTTTGAGATCTCAAAAAATATTTTTTTTTAAAGAGAATTCCCCTTTCATTTCTTTTCACAATGTTTGAGATTTGAGCAAGGGTGATTTAAACAAGCGGGATTTGAGCAAGGGTGACTTCAGCAAGAGAAGATCGATATAATTATGTTGCAACTTGCCACGGCTCTTTTTTGTTGCTTTGTTGTGGTGTTTTGGGCAGCTACAACCATATTGAGTTTCAAAGTTTCAATATATATATATATAAAACACATTTTCCCATTTCAGAATTTTTGAGGTGTTACAATTCTAGTGCATTTCAATATAGTTTTTCTGAAATAGCGCACACAACCACATATCACGTATTCCCATTTCATAATTTTTTGGGGGTCATGTGTCCAGCATGTTTCCCATTTAGATACGCGTTTCCGCTCCCCTGTATCATGCAACCTAGCCTAAAATTTAAGCATGGTAATAAACACATAGATCAAGACATTTGCAGGGAATCCTTAGCATTGATAAAGTTTAAAGAATCAAATATGGTTACAAAATTCAGAAATTTCAATCTTGTATTGGAGAGTCAGAAAGATATAAAGGGCAATTTAATAGGTGCATAAGTTCTGCATTTAAGGGCCTTGGTTGAATAAGGATAAGGTTCAGGAATTTCATTCTTTTTCTGCATCATTTCCACAACACAGTAATTACCAGACTAATTATTTCTATCATTTGTTAAGGAGATAATGGAAGTATAATCTCCTTAACAAATCAGAGGTAAATATGTATTTATTAGTCCATTGCCAGGACGTTTGCCTTTTTAAAAACATTGTATGTTTCAATGCATTGTTTCGGTTTTCTAATTCATGCCAATAGGTTAACCATACTTCGACCTTGTAATTTTCAAAACTTTCTTACAGTGATAGATTACTTTAGGGCTATAAATATGCAATAAACAACAGCCCAATCATTGATATGTAGGAGGTGGAACAACTTTTGACAAATGTGCTTCCGGATTTTTGTCAAAGAGCCGAGCCCGCCGAGTTGTTACCAAGCCAGTCGAGTCATTATTGAGTCGGCCGAGTTGTTACCGAGTCGACCGAGTCAATGACTGGCTCAGTGACAACCCGGCCAACCATTCTGTTTCGGCCACCGAGCAACTCGGCTAGGCATTGGCTCGGTCTAACTCGGCCGAGTTGGAGTCGACTCAGCCTTTTTTTTAAAACAATGGTTTATAGATGGCCTGACCTTGTTGAACTTGTAGGCCAAATCATTTTCACATAATTCTTTACATTTTATAGGAAGTAATTTTGATTTTAGATCTAGGATTATAGATGCCTCCAATTTGTCCACTAAAATGCTCCCATCGGAGGAAATCCTTTAATTATTAATTTGCAACATGAATTTGATCTCATTAATATTTCCCTTTAGGGAAATGGAGGTTTCAAGAAAGCTTGAATGTTGGTAAATGCCATATTTAATTGTCATTGTTATTCAAAGTTTTCTTCTTTCCCATTGGTTGATCTAATGAATTGGGAGAAAATGGAGGGCATAGAGGGTTAAGCAACGTCATTGTCTTTGGATTTGAATTTTGGACACAATATTCTACGGGGGAGATTTGAGGCAATAATCCTTTTTTAACACTATAAATTGCTTCTTTAATGTGGTATGTGGTTGTTGGACTTTGTAGGCATGGCACTAGTAATTGTTAAATATGTGAGATACCTTGTCTTGATTGACATTTTCTATTCCATGTTTAGTTCTTGTGGTTAACATCTTGCCACTACTTTCTTGATTCTTTCAAGAAATCTCTGTGGGAATCAAATACTTCCACATAGAACACTTTCCTTGTGTGAATGTGTGCACTAACTACCTTAGGTGGTCGATTTCCATTGCAAGTTTTACTTGGCACTGAATTTGCAATGACACTTTGGTCATGATTGTAGTCTTCTTAATCCAAGAAAAATATTATCTAGTTGCTTAGCTACCCGAAATAATATCATTTTGGCATTTCCAAAGCATAGAAGAAATTTGATCCAAATCATGTCACAACTTTGGTAATATTGGTGTGCTGAGAGGCACCCTACAACCCAATATGGCAACGATGTTGTAAAATGTTATGTAATGTTATTTAATATAATGTAATGTTATTCTAATTTGGTTAAATTATTTACAATAAAATTATAATAAAAAAATAATAATTATTAAGATAAGTTTTGAGTTATTCATTTGATGGGTTTATCGATGGTGTTTTACAAGCCCATGGTATTGCTTAACTCATGGTATTTGTCCCATGGTATTTGCTATGATGAAGCCTATTTAAAGGTTTGAGGAAATCCATTATGGATTGCAAGAGTACTAGGTTAGATCCATCTTCACTTTGGACTTGATCCCTCTCAACGCTTGTTAGATTTGGATTTAAGATGAATCTAGGTTGGTATTGGTAATCCAATAATGATTGCTTGCTAAAAGATCATGTTCCCAAGAGATCGGGGTTAAGGGTAAAATGCCCTTACGTTGATTTGGTTCATTTTTCGCTGGCTTGGGCATTTTTGAATGTGCTTGATTGTTTATGGTGCAACACAAGGCTTAAAGGGGAAGTGAGAAGACCCAAATGTGACAATTGATGTTCTAAAAAGTATGGAAAGCATGCCTTTTTGGGTTTGATAGGGACCTTCCAAATAACCTTGAGTCTACAATGCTAAGTTGAGGGCTAGACTTAGGTCTCTAGGCCTTATTTGCTCTAGAATAATTGATTGTGTTTCTTGAAGCATCAATGGAAAGGTTTAAGTTTTAGAGTGCTTCAACTTCCATTCCTTTCACCAATTGATCGAGGTCTTGATGCAGAGATTGAAGGATAGGGAGTTTGGGATTAATTCTATGATCCTTTCAAGCTTGATCTTATTTGAATGTTGTAGCTTGAATTTAACTTTGAGCTTATTCCTGACATTTAGTTCCTTTGTTGCTATGAGAAAAGGTCTTTGACCATCTTGATACCCCTCTTAAAGAGGTGAGTGGTCGAGAAACAAATGATGTTAGCCAACCGTTTCCCATTCTCCATGAAGATTGATTATAGTTAAATTGAGTGTTCATTGAATGAAATTCTTGCTTAAAATTGATTATGTGGCTATCTCAAGCATTGGTTGGCTAGTTCCTAAGCTTTCTCAATGCGTTATGGTATAAAAGTTCCTTGAATGCAGATAGGAGTTGCCATGAGGATCAAATTTTGGAAATTGTGGCTTAGCTAATACTTATTGACATATGGGATACTTGTTACAAAATTGCTTACGAGGGTCTTCTAGGCTTCTTTACTTTTTGATAGTTTGAATTCTCCATTTGGCATTAAAGAGCTTGCATTTGGGTATATGTTGAGCATTGAGAATTCCTAGATTTCTCCTTTCTTTTGTGAACAGTAGATGGGCCACTCCTTGGAAGCCCTTCTTCCCATTAGGCTTTGCCCATAGTAATGCCAAGAGCGCATTAGTTGGTGGTAGGTTATTATTGAGGAAGCATAGAATGAAGAGCAGTGAACATGTATTGTTATTAGCACTTTTGTGCACATATGACAGTTCACCTCATGTGAACCTTTTTCTCCTACTCAATGCACAACTTGCTACCAAGCTCACAAGAAAAGATTGGAAAGCAAAAGGGATGCGTTAGTGGTATTTAAAAACTTGCCCCATGTGATTCCAAGCCCATCGAAAGTTCATGTTCAAATGTTCTTTGCCTATAACAATGCATTTTGGTCTTTTTGGATGCTTTAAAAATAATGTAATCATCCCAACAAATTGTTGAAGGATTTCCTACTCATTTCAAGAAAACAATCATCTGTAGTGCCCATTGATAATTTTTTAGAGTTATGTTTATGCTAAGTCACCTGACACGGGGATTCGGGACACGTAGGATTCGAGATTCGTGGTGTCGGATTCTGACACACTGACCCCCTGGAACAGGACCCGTTAGGATTCGTTATATATTATTTTATTTAAAAATATATATATATATATATATATATATATATAATAATATATATATATATAAATTAGATATTTTTACACAAATTTTAATTAATGGTACAAATTATTGATTTCAAACATAGATCTTCATCTATAGCTATTAGCATGCATAGTACATACAAAATTCAAATAAATGTCAGTGGTACGGTCACATAAATGATAAATCTATTAAAATTTTAATCATGATTCATAAATTCATAACTGAAAGACAACTTACAACTACAAGATAGTAAGATAAACACACTGACAACTGTAGTTTTCTCATTAAGTCATCAAATCAAAATGTGTTACATAGTAGTGTTGGTGCAATGCCAATGGCAATAGAAATAGAAAAATATAAAACAACTACAGGTATACAAGCCTCAAGGCATCAATCAGCATCAGAATCAGCATCAATGTCCTCATCATCATGGTCCCCACTGCTCTCCTCTGCATCCTCCTCCTCCCCTGTATCCATAGTCGCCTCTGCATCTGCTGGTGTGGAGGATGACCCCTCTAAGTCATCAAATCTAACAGGGTCTAGCACTGGATAATTGAGATCCATGTTGGCCAATGCCAACTCAACGCTGGTGTCCAGACCCATATCATCAGGAACAATGTTACTTGGGAGCGGGAGCGACATATTCAGAAGCTCCTGGTTTGGTGCTCTTGATTAAATACGAGTTCCATACCCTAATACATGACAAAATTCAATGGAAACATTGCAATCCCCCAATTCTAAAATCCTGAAAAACTAATAAGTCTGCTGGATTTTGAATGAAATCTAAAATTATACTTTCTCCATATGAAATCCAATGAGGCCGGAACCACTCTCAAACATCCCGAGTCATTTCATGGTAATGTTAAAAATTTAAGTAAAAGGATGAAAATGAAGAGTAAGGAGAATGTCACTTTTACTTTAAGAATTTAACATTACCATGAATAGCATATCAATACTAGGGCCTAGACTTGATCATGAAGCTACCAAAACGCTTGCCAACAGCACAAATCACTTGCCAAATGAAAATATTAATGAGAAAACACGCCCTTTTCATACCCGTGCTGAGCTTAGCGAGTCCTGGAAACAAGACACCATTCCCAAAATTGCGACATGCTTTTGAAAATTGCGACATGACCTCGGATTCGACGAGTCAGAAAAGGACACGACGTGTCATATGATTTGGACACGAATCCAGACCGAATCGTGTTGGATTCGTTGGATTTGGGATTCGAGGGGCCTCTAGGGCGAATCCGTTGACTTAGTGTTTATGTAAATAAATGTCTTTAAGTTGGTCTTTGTTGACTTTCTAAGCCAACATATCACCCAAAGCTTCATCTTCCTAGACTCGCGTGCATCCTTATTTAATTGGTTTGTAAAGCTAGATGCCTTTTGGATATATTTTGTTAATTGTAAGGTAGACTAAGGCATACATGAAAAAATATTCATTTGTCTTAATAAAGAAGGGTCCAAAATCTAAGGCACTTGTCATTGGTCTTTTTGAAGTTAATCTTGATAAATAGTATATATTGGCATATGCGTTTGGGTTATTCCATACCTTTCCGTAGTACACATTATGTTATTGAAGATATTATGTTCATGGAAAGCCCATCTACAATAGGACATGTCACAGTCAAATTCACATGGGAAAGTCTTTAGCCAAAATATTTTATGTTTAGATGAGGAAGGTGAAAGGGCTCTATTTAGTGATTGACTTAGGGTACCTCACTGTATGGATAAATTTGATACTGCCTTCATTGATGAGCTCACTCAAAGGTTGTTTTTGATGACCTCTTGGAAACTTGTTGTAAGTCCAGATCCATGAAATCTTATGTGGGACTTATGAATGGAAAATCATCTAGGTTGAGCAATTTCTTGTACACCATTTGTTGCAAAGCAACATGTAATTCATTTGATGTGCTGGGTGGGTTACATCGCTCTTTGTCTTCATTTTTTATGGGATGGGACTATTGAATTTGCAAGATATTCTAATTTGATAATTACTTTTAATGATTTCTTAATTTAATCTTTTTCGTGTTCACATTCATCGTTAAGTAATTACACAAAAGATTTCAATAGTAGAAACAACAATGACAATAGGATCATAAAGAGAGCCAAACACAAGACACAAATATTTACCTTGGGAAAACCCTTCAATTCAACCTTTTCTTAGAGAAATCGTTGAATTCAACTAGAGATACAATTTGATATTTCCAATAAAAAACAAAGTCAAACTAACCACAAACATACCTTGGTCTAACTTGGTCAACCAAAGACAATTTCGGCCTCCTGAGATTTTGGCCTCTTGCACTTTCCTCAAAAATTTTTGGTCTACTTTAGATTTGTCCTTCATGTATACCTCAGATTCGTCCTCTTATTTTGCCTCATATTGTCCTTTTTATTCTCATACGTCTGAACAAAGACAATAGAAGATGGTCATCTAAATTCTGTCCTTTGAGAAGGAAGTCAAGTGCCATGATATAGTAAATCGATGAGCCTGAATAGGTGTGTCAAAGGGTTAGGTCAACTTGAACCTTTGCAGTTGACCGACTTGATTTTGGAGGCAAGAATAATTTGAATTTCAAAATTCATTTTCCCTCTATTGAAGCCGACTTAAAGGTTACTTTCATATTTATCATTTTCTTTTATTTGGAGGGCTAAAGCAAATTATGAAGACCGGCCATAACTACAAAATTCAACACTCCCTCTTAGCTAGGGAGGTATTCATAATGACTTCTTCTAATCTTCTCTTGCTGAAAAATTTCTCTAAGCAAAGGTTGAAACAACTTAGCATCAATATCATCATCAACATCAACATCAACTAGTCATAATAATTCTGGTCCACACCTTTGACTCATGGTGAAACCTTAGGCACACACTCAACTTGTCGAGGGAGTAATTTGGGTTAGATGCTAAAGGTGCCCACTCAACCCTACTGGGGAGTAATTGTGGGCTTGATGCTAAAGGCACCCACTCAACCCTATTGAGGAGTAATTGTGGGCCTGATAATCTCTGGATCATTTTCCCTAACCACATTACATGGCAACCTGGTCAACACCTTTGACCTAGAGAGAATGTATGTCCCCGATGTTGCAACATCAACACTCCTTCTCACTGGGAGAGGCATTCTCAACCACTCTAAGCTTGTCCTTGAAGTGTACAAACTTCATCTCGAGACAAAGGCTTTGTCAACACCCTGCTCGTCTGTAGAATAGTATTTGAGCCACATTGCTCCCTTTTGTACCATGTCTCGATACTAGATCTCATTGTGCTTCGATCTGTCATCATGGTTGTCTCCTGCACTTGATCAAACAATCCTCAAATAATTTCTGAAGCCATGCTTCTTCATAACTCGCCAACCAAGCTGCAATATACTCGGCCTCTGTAAGACTGAGTGCAACAAATGTTTGCTTCTTGCTCATCCAAGAAACCATAGTGGAGCCTAAAATGAAGGAACATCTTACTGTACTTTTTCTGTCTTTTGCACTCTCTTCCCAATTTGAATCTGTATATTAAGATGTTCCATATCCAACTGTACCATACTTAATTTCAACACATGTTGGGCCACATGCCTTGGCTCAACCATTCCTTTATGGGGGCCGTCATCACAACTGCTATTCGATCACCTTGAGTGGGTGCTTTCTTTGACCAAGGAGGTAGTGCATCAAGTCTAGGTCCTTCATCTCGAACTCAAACATTAACCCCCTTTGAAAGCTGAAGCAAAGCTTAACTACTCCCTCTATCATGTGAGTCCTTTCGTTAGAAACAAGTCATATGATAACAAGATAAACCTTGATCCATTAATCCAAGAATACCATGTCTGAGATGCCTATACAAAGCCTTCTTCTGTTTGCAAGCAAGAGACTACATGTACCTAAAAAAACTGAGGTAGATCTATGTACTCTTCTTCTTCAATTAGTTCATCAAGGAAAACGGTCTTTACATCCATCTGGTGTAACCTCCAACAAAAACCATAGGGATAATAATTCTAACAAAAGTATACCTGACAATTGGAACAAATGTTTCGACACAGTCTTCTCCCTCTTACTAGGAGAACCCTCTTGTCATGAGTCTCGCATTATGCTGTCATCTGTTGCATACTAGATCTTGTAGATACACTAGAAAGTCACCACTGACTTATGTTTCAACAGTCTTCTCCCTCTTACTAGGAGAACCCTCTTGTCATGAGTCTCGCATTATGCTGTCATCTGTCACATACTAGATCTTGTAGATACACTAGAAAGTCACCGCTGACTTCCCTTGAAGTCTACAACACACTTTCCTTCATCATGGCATCCTTCAAACTTGCTGGCTTGTCTGCTTCCTCTGAACCAGAAGTTCGTCTGGAATGGTTGTAGATGTCTTGTTCCATTTCTCCCTCTCGAACGGAAATCACTCTTTGCTGAGTTTATGCTCTATCCTGGGAGAAAACTTTGCCTCATTCTTTCTGATGTTTCCACCCGCTCCTAGAGTCCTGGCAGCCTTCACAATGTATCTGCAAATGTCTTTAGGAAGCCATGGAAAAGCGACTATAATCAAGCAAAATAACACAAAGACAGGTGACTAACCATAAATAAAGTAGTAACAATCAAGGAAGAAAGATATGTAGCACTTATCTTTGAGGATTGAAGGGAATTAGTCAGCTCTCTCTTGATCCTTGCTTTCTTTGCAGAAATCACGGAAATCCATTTGCAAACTCTTCATCTTTGTTGTCATCATTAGCTGGTAACACATGATGTGTGTCTTTCCTTCCTTGCATGAGCTAGGGTTTCTTCATTCATTAGAATCATTGTTTTTCAAAACTTTAGGTCTAGTTCGAAGGTTTTGTCCACAAACTCTAGGGCTTAATTATATCCTTAAAGATTTATCTAGGGTTTACAAACCCTATTACTACTAGATCTGACAAGTATTGCTCCATCTGTTTTTGG
The DNA here is from genome assembly GCA_000404065.3 of Pinus taeda. NCBI lineage: Eukaryota > Viridiplantae > Streptophyta > Pinopsida > Pinales > Pinaceae > Pinus > Pinus taeda. Next base: position 406,615 of record APFE031172874.1, read on the forward strand.
AGCCACTGTGATCATATCTCAAATACTTGAAGGAAAAACTCTGCCATATACTAATCTTTACTAGCAACAGCTAGAATCAAGCAATGGCATCCTGATACCAGCAACATACCTCAGCCAATATAATCATGATCACAACAGTACAATGCAAGACATTGTTTGCATTCTTGACAAGAACCTTTATTCAGTCATGCAAGATATTTCCGCAGCAGTACAAGGTTCATAATATATATGGTATCTAAAAGCTTAGATCTCTGCAGCCTCAACACATACTCTGCAATATAATGAGTATCTCCAAAGGAAGTATCCCTCTTGAAATATGGCTTGCATGCTTCTTTCAGGTCTCATAAGACAATTAAGGTCACCGAATCAGTCATGTGCAAGTGCAGATGGGACAGTTCATTCAAAGCATAATAGGACAAGAATGTGCCATGTGGTCCCATGCTTCTGTAAATGTGATGAGGTTGTTATCAATTAATCAAGGAATGCTTCATCTGCTTCTTTGTTGACTAGTATCATGTCAACAAAATATGTTTCAATGACTTCCTCAAAATTCTTTAAAGAGAACTTGTTTCATCAACCAAGGCAAACAAACAATCTTTAAATGGTCCTTCACAGATTTTGAAGATACTTAACGTTATGAAATTTGTTATATCAATTGAAAAACTTCTTGTCTTGTATGGCTGGTAATGGACTTCATATGAATACTTTTCTCCGCAATCCACCCAAACCTCCTTAAACAGACTTTTAAGGTTGCCCAAACAGGCCTGAACGTGAGCCTTTGTCTGGGATCTGAATCTTGAATCAATACTGCACATTTCTTAATGAGATCTGACCTATGTAACAGAATTGTTAATGAGATTCCTTGAATCATTTTTGACCCTGCTATTAGAATCTCCAAGAATTACCACGAGATTTTGTATGAGAGAGCGACTTTGTGACTTCATTTTTCCATAAGGTTCAATTGTGTAATCACAGGATTAAGGCAAGCTTTACTCCAAAAATCATATCTTGAGATTGCATGCCAAATCACTGCACCACTCTCGCATTCACATTATAAGGTATCAAACCCAGGTCTCGATAGCTTAGAAGAATTGAGTATCCTCTTTTCTGCGTAGAGCATTAAGAAGCCCTTGCATTGATTATTTTGTCAGAGTCAGGCATAACGATCCATCCATATTACGTTTGCAAACCAAAACGTCTTTTAAGCTGCACTTGTCTCATTTGCCTTCTCATACGAGATTGGAAGTCATATTAAGTGGGAACTTCATACATCTGATCAACAGAAGAATTATGTTCTTGGATATGGTAGATCCATCGAATATGGTATTTAGGCAAGGCAACAGCTTTGCAAAACATGGATAGTACTCTCAGATAATAATCATGGAACACTTCATATATTTGCAGATCGAATTTGCTTTCGCATTGTTACATTTATAGATGCCAGGACGTTTGATTAACTTGTCTTTAAATTTCTGTTCTTTGATCTCAGACTTATACAAAGATATCAGTCTTTAGAATGACTACAAGGCCTCTGACATTTCAAGTTTGTAAAGCTTTGAGGATAAGCTTTTTGGACCTTTCAACTAGGCCTATATTTGGTCTTGCAATTCAGATTTTACACAGAAGACAACTTTGCTGGCTTCTTCATTGATTTGAGGTGTCAGGACCTGCTTCTTAGTCTTTCAAATGTTGAGTTGCTGATTGAGGCATTTTGTATCCCCTTTTTGGCCACCTCTGAGGCTTCTCTTGGCCTCTGTGATATCACCCCTGAGGCCTTTCGAACTTCCACTGACTGAGCCACTTCTTCTGTCTCTTCTGCGACCTAGTTCTGAGGATTTTTGGCTTACAAGAGACAGCCCGAGGCCTTTTTGGCCTTCTTCCTATAATCTAGAACTTTGCTGGCATATTATGAGCTTCGTCTTCCTATGAGGCAGCAGATACATTCCTTCTTTAGTCATACAGATCTTAGATGCTTAGACTCTCCATAGAACAAGGTCTTGGTCCCTCTAGGTCTTTGTGACAGAACTTGAAACAGAACGGCTTTCTTAAAGGCTGCTATTTCACCCATGCTCTGATACCATGTTGAATTTTCAAGATCTTCAAATTATTTCTTAATTTATTCTCTCTTGTGTTCACATTCATCATTAAGTAATTACACAGAAGATCTCAACAGTAGAAACAATAACTGTAGAAACAATAATAACAGTAGGATCATAAAGAGACAGCCAAACACAAGAGACCCAAATATTTACCCTGGGAAAACCCCCACAAGGAAAAACCCAGCGACCTTTTTTTAGAGAAATCGTTCAATTCAATGAGAGATACAATCTGATCTCTCCAGTCAAAAACAAAGTGAAACTGACCACAAACATACCCAGGTCAAACCTGGTCAAGAAATTCTTCATCCTGAAATTTCGGCCTCCTGCACTTTCCTCAGAAAATTTCAGTCTGCTTCAGTTTTGTCCTCTTTATTCTCACATGTGTGAACACAGACAATAGAGGATGGTCATCCAAATTTGTGTCCTTTGAGGAATGAAGTCTTTGAACGACCATGAAGTTGTGAAACCACATGAAAAGATTAGGCTGCAGATAGGAGATTTGGGGACTGGCACCTCACTGCAAATCTTAGTTTCGGATTGGAATATGATCACAACTGCAGGTTACCAGACCCATAGAGGTAAGGTGAATGTAAAGGTTTGAGGGTCACTGAAGGAAGGTTGTCAGACTTGTAAAGGTGGAGTGAGGGATCAATGAAGTTACACCCTATAACTATTTGTTTAAAGGCACTTCTACAATAAGAGGTTAAAGTCTTCCATCCATTTTAGCCATATGTTATAATAGTACTAATAACAATGACTATCAATAATGATATTAGTGATTTAGTAATCAATGTTTTTTTTTTCTCCTTTTTATTTGGTGGGGTAAACACCATGGGGGATTTGAACTAGTGACCTTTTCATATGGATTTGCTTAACATATCACTCATTCACTGTCAATCCAGAGCCCCATTTCCAATTTAGTATTCAATGTTGAATATATTGGATTTTAGTAATAAATTGGCAGAGGTCAACTAATTGAGAAATTGGAATAAATCAGGAAGAAAATGGAATGACTTGACATAAAATTGGCAAGCAAGGGGAATAAATTAAAAGAAGTTTGTAGGGGAAGAAATAGGAAAAGGGGTGACTTCACGGCAAGTTTTTCCACGAATAGGTAATAATTTTTCATGATTACTATAATGAATCATGATGCATGAGAAATGTATGTATTACATTTCTTACCAGTAAATCTTCTTATTGTTCACTTTTACAGATTTCTTCTCACATGTACGTTTCTTTTCAAGACCTGGAAATTATTTTTATAGCTTTGTGAGGGCAAAAAAGAAAGAAAGATGGGAAGTGGCTGCATGTATCTCCATGTCTCATTCTGATCTATATGTTTCCATACGGATCTGTATGGCCTTTGATTAAAGTCTTTTTTCATTTATAGAACAAAAAAACCATAATTTAATAAGAGAAATGGCATTTTCCAGGCTGGAAAAATCCACGGAAACTTATATGAATAATTCATTCCGGAGAAACGTTTCCCAGGGGTTTAAATGAAGTTTCCTGTGATTGGATTCTGGAAAATCTACCTGTATGGAAACACGAAGGAAACATTAAATTTTGTTGACATTGGTATGAACCTTTCAAATTCATGTAAAATCAGTCATGTTTTCAGGAGGTCATGTCGTCATATATTCTGGAAGTTGTCTGTATTTCGTTTACCTCTGAGCAATTAACGTGCTCCACTATGTATAGTTGGATTGTTTGTGTTGGTGAAGTACAATAATGTACTAATTGTACAGTTTTGTCTTCGGACAATCGAGAAGCAAAGCTATACTATTGTTTGCTTGTAATATTAGTATTTGATGATTGACATAGGCATTTCCAAGTGTGGTGGTAAATATTTTCTTGTGTACTTGTTAAATTTATTGGTCACTACACTGATCAGTCTGCAATTATTTGTCTGCTTTGTTCATTGTTTTTAGGCCCTTATCAGGGAGGAGTTTGGAAGATTCGTGTGGAGTTACCTGATGCCTATCCATACAAATCTCCTTCAATAGGTTTCGTCAATAAGATCTTTCATCCCAATGTTGATGAGATGTAAGTATGACTGCCTGCCAAATGGATGACACGGTGCAATCAAGTGACACTGTTGTTTTACTGTATTATTTTGTGATGATTTGTCAACTAACTATATTAGTGGGCTTCTCAAAATTTGTATTTGTTTAAGAAATATTGATATTGTTAATAAATTTGTCATTCAGGTCTGGTTCAGTTTGTCTGGATGTAATTAATCAGACTTGGAGTCCCATGTTTGGTAAGTCCAATTTTCAGTTTTTGACCATTTGACTTTTACTTGTTTGGTCTGTTATATCTAAAGTTTTATTGTGTTCCACTCAAGGCTTGTTTTGCAAAATTTTGTGAATTTCTCTGTCAATATACTTTTTTGTTATTTTCATTTCAGATCTCAGTGTACTTACCTTTTTGTTATTTTCATTTCAGATCTGGTGAATGTATTTGAAGTGTTTCTTCCTCAACTTTTGTTGTATCCAAATCCAACTGATCCTTTAAATGGAGAGGCCGCAGCTTTAATGATGCGTGATAGGCAGGTCTATGAGCAGAAAGTGAAAGGTACTATCATTGTTCTACATAGTCCACTACATGCCAATATAAAATCCCAGATCATGATTCATTTTATCACCTGGAATCTGTGAATGCATATGCTGAGATTAAGTTCATGCTGAGACTAAGTAGATGCTGATTTCGTATTTGTTGCTAAAGGATTAGAATCGATTTTGGTTGTCATAATTTTTTGCAAGATGAGATCATCTGCAGTTGTCAGGCATTGCATATGAAGGCACAAGTGACAATATTTTTGAAGCTTGTATGTAGAGATTTTCTTAAACATTACTGCATTTAATCATTGCAGAATACTGTGCAAGATATGCTAAGCCGGAGGATGTTGGAAAACAAGAAGAAGAAGAAAGCAGTGATGAAGAAGTTAGCGAAGATGAATATGAATCTAGTGATGAAGAAGTGGCTGGCCATGCCGACCCATAATTACTTGATTCGAGTGCATTGCATTTTCATTGGAATTTCTCGATGGATTAAAAGATACAGATGCAACATACATAGCCTATTGAATTATTTGGAATTGTGGGATGGGGGCACATTTGGGGTGGGTATGAATGAATGGATTAATCTGCTGCACATATGGATGTTCAGTTGTACATATGAAAACTTGTAAAGCATTGTAATATCTCTTGTTTAAATTGAAACAAATCTCTCCTATTTGGCAGGATTCTGTACTGTAACTGTGAATTATTATGGATTCTCCTTGCATTCATTTCTGACATGGCTAATACTGTGTGGACTGAATGAGACTGCCAGCATATTTTTTTCAGTTCATAGTGATATGCATAGGACTGGTATTTTGGACTTTAAATCTTGCTCCTGTGTTGTTATTCAGGGCGGGCAGAACCTCTTACGAGCAATTTGCATATTCCCCAAAGAGTATCTCGTTTTGAATTAAATTACTGAAACGAAGACACCCTTGAGAGTTCAGAGCATCAGTCCTTACTCTTCCTCTTTTCCTAAAAGGAAAGAGGTAAAATACTGGAGACTAACATCCTATGTTTGGCTTTGACGGCTATTAGATTGGTGGGTATGTCATGCCTGATCACACGGTTCCAGCATAAACAAAGTATGGTACATCTAAAAAATTATGGATGGGTGGAACTCTAATCCCTGAGAAATTTGTGTTGTTGCTTATGGTGGTGGCTTCAATATTAAAATTGTGTGCAATAGTCAATATTTGTGTGTTCTTTTGGTTGTGTGCTCTATGTATTCAGTGTTCAATATTCATCTGTATAGATTTTTTCCTCGCAATCTACCCATCCCCATTGTCAGTTACCACATTTACTGACCTTCCAGTTAAAATTTGACTATCATATCGTTGTTCAACTTAAAGATGTTTAATGCTTGAAATCTCGCTGACATTAAGATCACGATCACTTGGGGATGTCCAATCAGTTATTGAGCCATCTTAAACAGTAGTACACATACTTTCAGAGTCTTTAAATACTGTCCGTGTTTTCTTTGTTCACAATCGTTGACAATCATCAGAACATGCTCTAAGATTGGCAGTTGGTTGCTCACGTCTGTTAAATGATTTATCTCATCTCATTGAGTCAACCTTCTACATGCTATCAACCGCAGTCATCCTGTATGGTCATCATTCCCCCAAGTCAATGACTGGACCATGAAACAAAGAACGGGCTGAAGATTAGTTTGATTCTTTCAAGGAGAAAGATGAATGACATTCTTTATTTAATATATAAGTTAACCTTTCGGGGAGTGGGTTTTTGACATTCTTTATTTAATATATAAGTTACCCTTTGGGGGAGTGGATTACAAAATTAGATGCCCTGTCTGAACCAACTTGGAGAAGTATTATACTTCGGTTACGTTCCTTTTGTCCTGTCGTATGAATTTGTCTTAAGGAGAAAGATGTATGGCATTCTTCATTTAATATACCAAGTTACGCATTAGGGGGGATGAATAACAACTTAGATGTTGCTTTTTGGAACCAACGTGGAGAAGTACTTCTCGTGTTCCTTTTGTGTGCTCCTCCTATGAAGTCATAACATCTGTATGACTATTTCCTACTCATATAATCTTTTTCCTAACGAGGAGCATCCTGAGAGGTGGCCAAAGTCAATTTCTCCATGGTCACCATGTGTAGTGAAATGTTGACTAGAATTTGACTTTTTAGTATTCATAAATCAATCCTAGGCGTCTAAAAAAATAATAATCAATGCTTTCACATGCTTTCAATCTTATCTTGGTTGTCTTTGCTCATCATGTTCGACAACCTTTGCCTTCGGTTCTTATGTGCATTGGGAGGCCTATCATCACAACGCTCTTTATAGCATTCGGAGGTTGATCATAACATGTTCCAACATTTGTTTCCCTGTTATTTTGGCAACTGCTTTAGTAACCTCGTTGCAAATTGTATACAACTTTTCTAATTCAACCCTCTAATGCGAACAATGTTATTTTTGTGCCTCCCTGATGATTGGATAATCACAAGAACTAATTGGTTGGGACTGTTGATGTCACTTTTGTGGTCTTGCAAGGAAAAATATGTTTGACACTCTTTATCCATCATATTACTTATATTACCCCTTATAAGAGAAAAAAACCCTTACAAGAGAACAAAACTGAGACGTTATTGTCACTTTCATGGCCTTGGAAGGAAAAATAATATGTTTGGAAAGATGCTATAATTTTGGATAGAATGAGAAAAATCTATTCAAAAAGAGCATACTTAAATCTATTCAAAAAGAGCATACTTCAATCTCCAGCTCATGCTTCTTGAACTAAATTTCTCTTTCGTAGAATAATAATGTCCACCCCAGCTGGACCATAAAACAATCTGAAAGTTTATTGAACTATTTTTTTGGGGGGAGAATAATAGTTTTCATTTCACGGCTGGATTATAATTTTTTTTTTAATCTTTAAATTTTAAGTATGGCATTGGTGAGGCTAAGACATAGTCATGTCTAAGAATCTATTTAGCATTGGTGAGGCTACGACATAGTCATGTCTAAGAATCTATTTAGCATTGGTGAGGCTACGGCATAGTCATGTCTAAGAATCTATTTAGCATTAGTGAGCTTACGACATAGTCATGTCTAAGAATCTATTTAATCTCAACTAGGGCGGGGAATTGAATTTGTGACTTTAACATCTAGGAGTGCCTTAACAGTGGATCCGATCACCATTTAGTCATGTCTAAAAATCTCACAAAACTCTATAAACCAATATAAAAATAAAATTTATAAAACAATTATTATTACATGTTTTTTCACTTTAACCACCATAACACAGCACCCATCACTCATCTGATCACAAAATCAAACATTTCCCTTTATACAAAATCAAACATTTCCCTTTATACAAAATCAAACATTTCCCTTTACACAATTAAATTAAATTAAAATAAAGGTAAAATAAAAACATTTCCCTTTACACAAAATTAAACTAAATTAAAATAAAAAAAAGGTACATGAATGATTTTTAGTAGGTTGCCTTTTTCTCTATTATCTTTTTCACTTGAAGCTTAAACTTTAAATGAAATGAAGATTTAATTTAAAAATAAATACATATATGATTTTTTTGTTAGGTTTCATTTTCTCTATAATCCCTTTTCATTTGAATAGCAAATATTCAAAAATGACTTAAGCTATCCAAAACTTGTTAGAGATTGGTTAAAAACATTTGAATAGCAAAACGAGTTAAGCTATCCAAAACTTGTTAGATATTGGTTAATAAAAAATTGTTAGAGGTAAAATTGTTAGAGGTTGGTTAAAATGGATGCTCTAAGTTTTTTGTTGTTTTTAAATGATTGAATTATAGAATAATTTTGAAAGTGTTTGAATAGTTAAATATTGTGTGTATGAATTTATCATAATTTTGGGTTTATATGTGTTGAAACGAGATCAAATTCAGAATTATTTAGAATTATGATGGATATACACTGGTTTTAATCAACATTAATTTTTTTCTGGTTATCAATATTTTCCCTTAAATGCTATTTGTCAAATCAAAGTCAGAAGAGAAGGAATTATACCTCTTTTCCACATTGAAATGTAAAAGTGCATTTCTTTAAGAGTAATTACACCTTTTTTTTCCTTTAATTAAATTTTCGCTCACTCTATATACCCCTTACCATGCTCTTTGACATATAAAGAATGTTGATTGTGAAATATTTTATTTATTACCAAAGTTGAAATATTTTTTTATCTATTAACATTTTTTTGAATGTTATTTGTTGACATAATGTTAAGCATTTATGGAATTATGCGTCACCCTTATATTTGAATGTAAAAGCACCTAATATATATCTATGGAATATTTCTGTTTATTTATTTCCAATTACTTTCTTTATATATATTTTAATTTAAACTAGACATGAAATAACTTATTGTTATTAATATTTTTTTAAATGTTCTGTGTTAACTCCAAGATGAGTATGGAAGAAATTACCCTTCCCTCAAACCTAACGCCATCCAATGTTTCAATCATAATTTTTTTTTTTGTTTTTTTGTTTTTTTGTTTTTCTACTTTAAATTACTTTATATGGCGATGATGATTAATTTTTACTAGGTTTATATGGTTTTAAGTTTTATTTAAAATGTCAAGAAGGTGGGTAATGTATCAAATATTGTGAAAAATAGATCAAATGTGAGTATAAGATGGATAATCTAAGAGTGCTTTTCATATTCAACCCTCTTAAAATCACATATGTCACTCTTTCATTCCACAGTGTTTTAGGAATTGACCAACGCTTAGTTTCACTATGATCTCATAAGAATTAGTTCTTATCTTGACAACATTCATTTTCTTAACACTAGTTAGTACAAAATGATAATTTTGGTTTTCCAAACTAGGGTTGATCACTTCATAATAACTTAGTTCCTTTTTCCCTCTAGCCCTTTATTGTCTTACAATTTCTCTTTAAATTTGGAAGTAATATTGTTTTTAATATTATCTAGATTCTGCAAGATGATTTCCTACTCCCATCCCCAATGGTAAACCAAGACTTAATATTATCTAGATTATGCTGAGTTAATTTGTATTTGGTCAAGTTCAAGAAAGATTGTTTTGACTGTTGCATTGACTTCTATTGCCTCAATGGTTAGGGAAATTTGATTGTTGTTGATTGAGAGCAGGATTGCGAACTTTGATCGGGCCATCTATTTGACTATGGGCAGCAGTGTTAGATCATCTAATTGGAAAGTCAATTTTGATTTTGACTTTGTATCATTGTACTCTATTGGAATTTTTCTCTCTGAACATTTGATATTTATCCAGAAGAAAAATATATGTTTAGGTTTTCCACTTGTGGGTTTTCCCTTGGCTTTAAAGCCTAAATTTTAGTCTCCTCTTGTTTTGGCTTGTCTTCTGCATTTATTGTTCTATCTGCCATTACTGCCAATGTGATGAATATGTGCTTGCTATGGAAACTAAGTGGAATTGTAATTGGGCTTATAATGAAACGTTGAAGTAATTGCTATAAGCATGGAACATACCACTATTAACTAAATAACATTTTGCCACCCTCATTTGCACTAAAGGTGGGGGTGTTGACTAGAGTTAGAGCAATTTTAGGAAACCTTTTGGCATCCATGTTGTTTAAATTCTTCTTATACATAAGATACGTAGTCATAGCCATGCTTTTAGTGGGGAAATAATTGTTTCATTCAGGAGGTTAGGGTAGGGAGTATTTCCATTAATATTGTGGTTGTGGGTTATAAACCACTTTTGGATATGTTCAATTTTATGCTACTACCATTCAGGAGGTTAGGGTAGGGAGTATTTCATTTAATATTGTGGTTGTGGGTTATAAACCACTTTTGGATATGTTCAATCTTACACTACGATTCCCTAGATATACTGCAACACCAAATATTAAATCCATATAAAATAACAAGGGTGATGAGAGTCTCAAAGCTGAGGTTTTTTTTTTTTTTTTTTTTTAAATCCCAAATCTAAAGATCTATTGACTTACAATTGTTTTCAAGTCCATAATAAGCTTTCCAACCTTCATTTATCTTTTTTTCAATGCTATGATTCCAATTGAGCATATGATGGATGCCAATTCTTAGATATTTGTATAAAGAACTTCCTCCCAGTGATTATCATAAATGAAAGTATCATAGGTGATATTTTTTATTTAATTAGTATGACTTTAGTTTTGTTAGTTTTGATAGTCATACCATCTTGGATGATTTTGAGTTGCTTGTCACGATTGTAATGGTTCTTTGCTAAAAGAACAATATTGTTAGCATAAAAGAGGAGTTATGGATATACCGATGAGGATGAGGCCAACACAACCTGCATCTTTCAAACACTCTTTTAGCCTATCAGTATATATGCCAAAAAGGGTAAAGGGATAAGGGACACCTTTTCCTAACTCCAATGTTGCACCTAATTTCTTCCAACAAATCCTCAGTGGCCCTAAGCTTGACAATAACATTTTCATACAACCTTCACATGAATTCTTTGAGATGGGCAATTATCTCTTTTGATCTCTTCCATAGCTTTATTCTAGGAATGTTTTCAAAAGCTTTTCTAAAGTCAATAAAACAACAAAAGAGATAATTTTATTATTGTCCCATTTTATGCAATTATAGAAAGTGGATATTGAAATATTTTAATTAAGGTGTGTTACACATCATTTTGTCATGCCTCCTGCACTTCCTTATGACATACCTTGAAGTGTCCGAAACATGATCATTATACAATATACTCATCCATGTATACAACTCAAATCCCTCTAACTTTTATTGGAAAATGTCGAGTTTTCCATGAAGAAATAGCTCTTAAAACCCTAAAATGAGGGTCATCGCTCTTATAAAGCTCAAAACCGTGATCATCGCCTGTTGCACTATGTTCGACCCACAATGACATTGCTCTGTTTCCTGTCATACTCACGATGATACCAAAAAGGTAATTTCCCAAAGAGGATGAGAAGGTTCGTGATCTATAAGCTTCTAGAACGACGAGCTGGAGATGGTTTCGTATACATGAGGTCAAATTCTCCTAACTTGACTTCTTTGTCTTATCCCTATGAGCTACCTCCTTGAGATGTGGGCCCAATCCTATCTTTGGAGGAGTCCTAACTCCCTCTCCCAACCTATAAATTCCTCCTCTCCCATTCCCAAATGGTTAGTCTATGGGTATTTGCACCCTTATGCTGAGATTGTGCCTAAGGCTATTCATTTGACTTGGAGGAGTGCTTGGAGAGTTTCTTGGCTTGCACTTGGATTACTACTCAAGGAGAACCTTTCAACATCAAGGCTATGGTTGTAAGCTTCCTTTTATTCTTTAAATAATATACAACTGCTGGTTCATCTTCCCAAAATATATATGTTCATGTATGTATTAGCTTGACATTCCTTGATTAGCTAAGTAAATTATTATTGGATTTGCTATTGGTTTTGGCATGCTTTGTTGTCTCTTGATCACTTGTGCAGGTACGTAAGTGCTAAGAGAAGCGAGAGCAAGTTTGTGACACAAGCAGTTTGAGGATCTCAACAAAGGAAATCAGAATAGCATCAAAGTGAGGTAGGTCATCTCTTTCGTTCTACTTTTCAATTATAATCTAGGAAGATTTCTAGTTGATTGTCACTTCAGTTGCTAGACCCACTCATTGGACTAGAGGGATCGTCTCCGTTTGCAAAGAGGATTAAACTTGTCAACAAAATGGCGACTCAACTAGTGACCTAATGACCCTTTCCATCCAATCTTTCACCCTAATCTTTTGTCTAGTTTGACCAATCGTTGATTTTTCGGCTTGTTTGCATCAGTTTGGGTTTATACCATCACTGATCACTGCCTTTGGATTGTTTCTTGGAATATTTTTAGTTTTTTCCCATATTCCTCGTCCATCTTGGGTTTACCCTTTACAATCACGATGGCATCACGGTTTTTACCTTTACAGTCGCGATGATCGCGATTTTTACCTTTACAGTCGTGATTTTTTTTCTTCATTTTTTGGTTGTGCTGAAATCATCACTACTTTTGCTATACAAAGTAGTGATGCCATTGTGGGTTTGCCTATGCAAAGAAGTGATAATCGCGGGTTTGGGTACATAAAGTAGCGATGAATATGAGATTTTTTAAGATTTCTTCCTTAGAATCCAATTGTCTTGGCCCCTAAGGTCTTGTCCTATCCTGTATGCTTGGATTTGTCAATGTTTTGATTGACTGCCTTGATTAATTTGCAAAATTTGTCTCATTGGCTTCGAAGAGAAATCTGACTGAATTCTAGGGCTTCTAGTCAATTGGTCATCACTTGCTGCTTCTTGGTGTCATTGATATGCTTGTTTTTCTGATTGGTTGAGTCTTTGTTTTCTGTGGAAATCATTGAAGACATCATTTTGCATTTGTTTTAGCTTGTACTTCGAAATTTACTTTTCATGAAATGCATTAGATTAGTGGCATCGAAAAGCTATTTTTGAGATTCATCATTGAAAATAGATCACATTTTTCAGTGATTGAAAGCTAAAAATTGTATTAGGTGCATCAAATCATTCAAAACAAAAAGAAAAGCAAAATTTATATAAGTGCATTTTTGTAAAGTCAAAATCATTTTGTTTTCGAAAAGTTGCATTTAGGATATGAAAAGTGATTTTTTTTTTTTTTTTTGGCATTGCATTTGGAAGATGAAAATGAATGTTAGTGGAAGACATTTTTACATGATGCATTATTGATTGAAATTTCTTTCCTCGATTAGTCTAGCTTTATTTATTTATCTTTTTATTTTTTACATATAGTTGCATCATAGGTGTTCAGGTGACATTGTCAAGCCCTTGAAATCGAGACATAATTTAAATATTAGCTCTAAAATCTATCAATTAATATAAGGAGTAGTTGAAACATTAACGCTTCATACTTAGTGGTCTAGGGTAGAGACATGTTCCGACGTCTTTAAAACTTAGCAACTCTCATTCTCTCTTGCATTAGACAGTGCTAACATGCACTTGTGCTCCCAGTATCATCGAGTATATAGAGGGAGACCCTCATAGGTTGCAAATTTTTATCCATAGGAATCTGAGTCTGCTGCCCTGTAAATGTGATACACTGAACACAACATTCGGGGAGATTGCCTGCACATACGTCAAGTCCTTGGTAAATTTATTTGCTAAGGTGTATATTGCAGTTCGCGGTTACTTGGTACTCCTTTTTCCTAGAGTTACCTGAGTAGTCATTTCAATATTTTCTGACTTCTTAAATTTGAAAAGATCATCAAGCACTTGTCCTTTCAAGTTCGCTAAACCAATGAAAGCAACTAGAGTCATCTTTTCCTCCTTTTCTCGACTCTTAAAACATGAAAAGGAAAAGTTTTTGTTACAAATTCTAAAATTAATTGACTGTGGAACACCATCCTTCCTGTGGAAATACTCCTTAGTAGATCTTAGGTTGATACCAATGGCAACATTTTCTGAGTCTGCTAGTTAAGGAAATCACTCTGATAGAAATCCTAGTCCTTTTCCTTCTTTTGGAAACACTGGTGCTCCCTATATGGAAACGTTGTCCCTTCTTGGATTGACCATTGGTCTGTCAGTTTGGTTATTTTCGACCTCTGTGGTTCTGAATGTCCAAACTTTTTTTCAACAAAGTTCTCCTCCACCTGAACAACATCAACCTCATGTTGATCCTAAAGTTGACCCCTCGCCTTCTTCGCCTATTTCTTCACCCTGTTCTTCCTCTTCACTTGGTGAAAGTCTGGATTCTAGTAACTAAGAAGCTAAGAAGAAAAGAAGAGACCGGAGAACAAGAAGAAAAATAAGCAAGGGGGAAACCAAACAACCGTTGTTACCGATGCAACTAATGAAGAAAAATCTTCCAACGAGCCCCAACATATAAAATTCCCTTGCATGTTATGTAATGGTGACCACTTTCTTCAGAATTGTCCTGGTATTCCCAAGGTCTTAGAAGTGTGGTCTACATGTTCACATCGACCTTTGTCATCAGCCTCTGGGGATCATGTTGGTGACAAACCCTAAACTAGTAACAATAAATCTCATGGGAAAAAGGGAAAAGTGAAATTTCCTTGTAAGTTGTGGGAAGGTAATCATCCCATTCACCTTTGTCCTCTTATGGATGAAGCTTCCAAAGTGTTGGAAAACCTCACAGCTTCTCAACCTCGTCTTTCGACTGGGTATCAAAAGCTTTCCCCTGATCCTTCACTATTTGATCCAATGATTGATCAAAAGTAATCTTTGGTCAACCCCACTCTCTCTGAAAGTGAGTCTTGTGAGTCTATTCTCGACCAACCATTGGTTGAGAAAACGGTAGACTTGACTCCACTTTCATTGAACCGTACCTTTCAGGTAGAGAATAAACCCCATACCACTCAGGTTCTTCTGGTTTCTTCAGTTTCAAATGAACTGGAGGGAAATCCTCCTGTTCCCGAGGTGCAAGAGAGCATATATCATGTTCCCATAGAGCAAGAGGGAAGCTCACACCTTCCTACGACACCCCCTCCGAGTAGTTTAGTCACTTCTTTTGATTGGAGTCGACTAGCAGGATATTGTATTTTGGCTTATGTGCCTTTCTAGATTATAGTACATGCTTACCATATGTCCGTACCTAGCACAATCATAGATGAGGGTGCATCTGTTAGCATTCTGTCCTCAACTGCTTGGCAAGCTTTAGGTTCTCCTTAGCTTGTCCCCGTCACCCAGAATCTGTTAGCTTTTAACAGAAGAACCAATCAACTGTTACGGATCCTTCCTAAGTTACCTATTACTTTGGGAGGAAAGATTGTCTATATATATGTGATGGTTGTCCAAGGCCCCTTAGATTTTAATCTACTCCTTGGTCGTGACTATGTTTACATCATGGGAGCTCTTGTCTCTTCCCTCTTTCGAGTGATGTGTTTCCCCCAGGAAGGAAGCATTGTGATCATTGATCAACTTACATTCATTGGTCTTGAATCAACTCCCAATCAACCATCATCCCTAAATGGTCCTTATGTGCAAGAGGTATCACCCTCACCACAGGTTAATTACGTGGCCACCTGTTCCATGCCCACATCTACTGATGATCTCGTAGGTGATGTAGTACATCATGTACTGGAGGCATTGGAGCTCGATTTTTCATTTGGACCCATGGACATGTATCCCTTCTAGAGTGTTGTTCTCCCATCTGATGAGAAACTCTTAGAAGCCATGGCTCTTTTGATCTATGATCAAGGGATATGGAGCAGAGTTCCTTGTCTTGTGTCAATCTCCTTAAAAAATCAAACAAGGGATATGGAGCAGAATTCCTCGTTTTGTATCAACTCCTTAAAAAAATGAAACAAGGACCATGGAGCAAAGTTCCTTGTCTTGTATCAAGCTCGTTAAAAAATGAAACAAGGGTCATGAGTATAGTTCTTTTATTATGTAAACATCGTTAAATAATGAAATAGGTCCCACGAGCATAGTTCCTTTACTTGTGTCAAGCTCATTAAAAAATGAAACAAATCCCTTCCAGTTCGAGTCTTTGATTAGATCTCTTAAAATCCCAATCGAGTCTTTCACTTAATCTCATAAGTCAACCTTCATTCCATCAACTTAGTTGAATGCAATGAAGCTTGGGGGGCATGTACCTCGAATTGAGTCATTATGCCGGGGACATGCAAACTTATCTCGAGCATAGTTTATCTTTGTTTCAAGCTTGTGTAAAATGAAACCAGATCCAAACATAGTTTGTTTATGTTTCAAGCTTATGTAAAAATGAAACCAAGCATATTTTATCTTTGTTTCAAGCTTGTGTAAAAATGAAACCATTCTTATTTTAAATCTCGTGATTGCCATTTTTATCTGTCAATTTTTACGAGATGAGCCTTAGTTTTTTCATTCTATCATCACCATCTCTTTGGCTGATCATATGCTTTCACTTGGTTGTTTAACCCTTGCCTGTGGAACATCTGCGATGAGTGGTTTTATTAGCCAACCTCTTGACTCTTACATGTTTTGAGCAGTTCCCTCATGACCAGAACCAATTGCTATCCTTTCATACCACTTGTTCCTCCAGGTGGAGTCCTCTTTCAGCTTTCTTCAGACTCCAAAAATATGAAAATATTGCTGAGTACTTGTCTTTTCAAACTCGTTAAATTAAATGAATTGACATCTACTTGGTATAAGTTTAACCCTTTTCCGAACTGATATAGACTATTGTACGAAAAAGGAACACCTTAGTCAAACATGGCTAGGAGGTTCCCATGTATATTGTTTTCAACCTTTTCGGGTTCGAGGGACAAATTATGAAAAGGGACCTGGTGGAGTTTTCTTTTTTCGTCTCTTTTTCGAACTCTCTAAATATGAAAAAGAGATTGAGTTTGTCTTACGTCGAGCTCGTTAAGTTTTTATGACGAAAGACTCATCACCATGATGAGACCGATTTTGTTCTTCCTAAGGCTCGTAAAACTTACTAGGATGGATTCATTCGAAGAATGAACCTATACAAAAAGCATATGGTATCCTCCTCAAGCTTGTGTAAAAATAAAGAGACACTCGTGAGAAATAGTGGGGAAAAATGAAGATGAAACATCCTTTGTATAGACAACATGTCACTCTTGAACATGACACTCTTCTACTTTCGTGTCAGGTTTGGGACATCCTCACTTAGTCACTTGTCCTTCTAGGTTTGGGTGATCCATTTTGCCTCTCATTTGACTATTCCACTTCATCATTATGACCCTTGGCCCTATGTTGAGTCAAATGCTGCCACACTCCGAAGTCGTGTCGCCAATATGCTCAAGAGAAGTCCTATATGCAATTATTTACCTATACATTGTCTGAATCTTTGCTACAGTGTTGGATCCTACTCATTTCATTCCACTTTATTCCTTGTTTTGTGTCAATGATGAGGGAATCATTATGACCCTCCTTCGACGGGTCACTTCTTGTCGACTTCAGCGAATTATCCAGGAAGATGACTTAGAAATTCCCTTTCAGTACCTTAGAGCTTGCATGCCTTAATGGAAAGTTCTTCACATCTGACAATAGGTTTTCACTATTGACCTTCTATCGGGTGATTCCATGAGTGTTTGACATCAAATTCGTTTTCACATTCACGGATTGTGCTGTCGTACCTTGAGAGCCATTGTCATTATGGGTGGTTTCTCTCGTGCCTGTTAACGGTCCACATCAATGGCCGGTAATCAGGTGGTTTTCTAGCATGTTCAACTGCGACACGTTCACTCACATGTTAGAATTCTTACTTCGATCAAGTTGGGATGGATTGCAAGACCCTGACTCTTGTTTGATATGACTTAGGCTATGTGAGTTAGATGTTATTTATGATTGTACACATGTTTCTGCTATACGGATCACTGTGAACATATCGTGAGACTTTATATATATGACGATCCTTCTATATCAGATAGCTATGCCCATGCCTTGGATCTTAGATTATAGATGATCCTTCTTTATTTGATGGTTGCGCCCATGCCATGGATCCTTCCATATAGTCTTTATTATCTGGATGGTTGTGTCCATACTGTGGATTCATGTTTGACATAAGATATGTATATGTATACACATTCTTGATTTGCAGGTCTCCTGAAAATGATTGTCCTCGTCCTTGCAAAAGCTCGTAAAGCATCTCAACCATCACTCCTCGTTCTGCCTTCATGCTTTAGGGGGCATCTGTTACACAATATTTGTCCCGCCTCCTACACTTTCCTATGACATACCCTGAAGTGCCTGAAACATGATCATTATACAATATACTCATCCATGTATACAGCTCAGATCCCTCGTTTAACTTTTCTTGGAAAATGTCTTGAGATTTCCCTAAAGAAATAGATCTTAAAACCCTAAAATGAGGGTCATCGCTCTTATGAAGCTCAAAACCGTGATGGTCACTTATTACACTGTGTTTGACCCAATGGCATCGCTCTCTTCCCTGTCATATAGCCACGATGATCCCAAAAAGGTAATTTTCGCAAAGAGTATGAGAAGCTTCGTGATCTAGAAGCTTCTAGAGCGACAAGCTGGAGGTAATTTCGTATAGATGAAGTGAAATCCTCCTAACTTGACCTATTTGTCTTATTCCTATGAGCTACCTCCTTGAGATGTGGGCCTAATCCTATCTTTGGAGGAGTCCTAACTCCCTCTTCCAACCTATAAATTCCTCCTCTCCCATTCCCAAATGGTTGGTTTATGTGTATTTGCACCTTAGGCTAAGATTGTGCCTAAGGCTATTCATTTGACTTGGAGAAGGAGTACTTGGAGAGTTTCTTGGCTTGGACTTGGATTACTACTCAAGGAGAGCCTTTCTACATCAAAGCTATGGTTGTAAGCTTCCCTTTATTCTTTAAATAATATACAACTGCTGGTTCATCTTCCCAAAATATATATGTTCATGTATGTATTAGCTTGGCATTCCTTGATCAACTAAGTAGGTTATTATTGGATTTGTTATTGGTTTTGGCATGATTTGTTGTCTCTTGATCACTTGTGCAGGTACATAAGCGCTGAGAGAAGCGAGAACAAGTCTGTGATACAAGCAGTTCAAGGATCTCAACAAAGGAAATTAGAATAACGTCAGAGTGAGGTAGGTCATCTCTCATGTTCTACTTTTCAATTATAATCTAGGAAGATGTCTAGTTGATTGTCACTTCAGTTGCTAGACCCAATCATTGGGCTAGAGGGATCGTCTCTGTTTGCATAGAGGATTAACCTTATCAACAAGGTAGACAATGAAATATTTTATAATATTTTTCGTTATCAACATTTTTCCTAAATACGTGTGTCAACTCCATATAAATTTTCTGAAGTCAACAAAACAACAAAATAGATAATTTTATTATTGTCCCATTTTTATGCAATTAAGGTGGACAATGGAATATTTTATAATATTTTTTGTTATCAACATTTTTTCTAAATACGTGTCAACTCCATGTAGAGTATGGGAAAAAGTATAAATATAGTGCATCTTTGCATGATTACCAAAATACGGGGGAGATGTAGTGAAAAGTCAAAAAAATAGTAATAATAAAAAAGTGAAATAAGATACAATAAAATAAATATAATAATGAATCAACAAACAAATAATAAAAAAGTTAAAAAGTAATAATAAAAATAATAAGTCCACCCAATTCAGTTTGTTATAGTACAATTTTATTTCTAATAATAAAACTACAAACATTTATTTTCAAAAAAAAATTAGTACTATTTTTTTTTTTTCCATTGGGGAAAAATTGTAATTTTCTATTAAAATGGAAAATTACATGTTGTAAATGCCAGTGGTATATGTTGTATGTGTGGCCATAGACATCAAAATATATAGGTATGTACATAATTAGCCACCAAGGGTATATATTCAGGTTTTGTAAATACATTTTTTTCCCCTAGGAAAAAATCGTAATTTTATTCATGTTGATAAAATTACATTTTGTAGATGCTTATAGCATATGCAAATGGCTGATCCTGTAATATCAGGCAGCAGACAGAAATAAAAGCACAAAATGGCAAAAAAAAAGTTCCTGAGATGTCAGGAAGACAAACAGATATAATAGTAAATGATTAGCAGGCCTATGTTCTCCTGCCTTTTTTCTTTTCTACTTTGCACCAGACTCCAG
This sequence comes from Pinus taeda, assembly GCA_000404065.3. Lineage (NCBI taxonomy): Eukaryota > Viridiplantae > Streptophyta > Pinopsida > Pinales > Pinaceae > Pinus > Pinus taeda. The sequence goes on from APFE031172874.1 coordinate 426,808, forward strand.
TGCTGATAGTAGGATCAATTACAGCCAGTTGTTTTTCCTCTGTGTACGCTGGTTGTTCTTTATCTGAGTCCGATCCTTCTGGGCTATGTGCTCTTTTGACTCCGCTTAATTCCAATTGTAAATCTTGCTGCAGTACCAAGCTATGTGTCTCCAAGTTGGGCTTCTTAGTGTCTTCATTAGGCTCTTCCCCTTGTCTCATTTGTACATCTGTGGGTTCTGTGTTCAGTGCCTCCTCCTCCAGTGGTTCCGTATTCTGCCAACCTTTTGGTTTTTTTCTGTTGTTTCTTGTTCCCTTTTGGCTCCCTACTAGTCAATGGACATGCATTTTGTAGGTGCCCTGTCTGCATGCATCTACGACATCTGAAAGCCGTGTTCTCGTAGTCAAGATTTTCCGTCCACAGTGAATTATTAAAATTCAAAGTGATGTGATCTGGAAGTCCTTGACTTAGGTCCACCTCTACACATATTCTAGCATATGTGAATATTCCGTGCACAGTTCTGTCTTCATCTGTTTTAAGATGTTTTCCTAAAGAGTTCCCAATGGCTGTTAAAGCTTTTCGGTGCCAAAAATGCAGTGGGAGGTTATGCAGCCTTACCCAAACAGGTATTGTCAAAACAACCATGGTGTTGGCATCAAAATCCGGGAACCAGGGGGTGATAAAGAGGCCAGCATTGCCCCAAAACCAAGGCCCCTGATTTATGATGCTGTCTCGTTCCAGTTCTGTGTTAAATATGACCATGAAGAAACCCTTAGGGCATAGGTATATTTCACATTTGGTTGACCATGATGTAAATACCCATTGATGCAATACATCCGCTTTGGGCCAATAACCATTAAATCTGCATATAACGACGTTATGTAATAAATCTGAGTATAGATCTGTTACCTCCATCATTGTTACAGTAAGTAAAGGTGATTCTTGCTTCTGTTCCACTATGTATGGGCTTGGAAGCTCGGATGTGGGTGTTGATCTGTGATTCAGTGGTTCCTTTCCTTTAACTGCATCACAGAAGGATCCTGTGGTTTTTGAGCTGGTTCCCTTACAGCCGCCTCGTAGTCTCAGATTGAGTATAATGGTTGAATCATTTGCAACTCCATAGTGCTGGAGTGTGTGATGATCCTGCATACATAGTTCGGAAAATAAGAGGTTTTGGTATATTGCCGAAGTTCCCAATATGTTCTGGATCACCTTTTTTAACCCTAAGACATCCATCCCTTCCCTGATCTGTACACAATGGTGTCTACCTTCAACAGATCTGACAAATATTTGATTCAGATCTGACGAACCGACCTTGTATAAACCCCGATCTATATGATTGCTCTTCAGATCTGGCAGATCCGTGGTGATTCTAGGCAGGTTTTGTAAATACTTATATAAGTATACAAAAATTTATATAGCAAGGTTTATTGATATAATTCTGAACAAAAAACTATAAATTTAGGGCCTATCGACCCTCTGCTATAGCTGGTCGATGTAGGGCCTGTGATAATACTGAAAAAACTCTACCTCCCTCTATTCTTGTATAAACCATTGACCTTTGGGTTGGTTTTTGGCTTCCTTGGAAATTTGATATGCAATCTAGTTGCTCTCCATGTAAATATGGAGACAAGACATTTGTTCAAAATGAGATTTTAATTGCAAGACATCATCCAAAATGTTTACGAGATAGTGCACATGACATGCAGATGTGTAATTGAACCAAATAATGATGATTTTGGAGTCCCCAAAGATCTGAATTTGTCTACAGTCTTGTGCCAAGGCAAAATATCATAAGTGTATGAGCGAAATGAGTTCAACGAAGTTGTTTGTGCCAACACCCAACCCCATGCGAATTCAGAAAGAATGGCTGTCTGATAGGTGAATTAATATACCCCTCTCCGCATCCCTGGTCTTGGGTAGATACATCAAAGTGAGCCTAGGGATGGTTATGGTTGATAGCTTCAGGAGTTATAGAGCGAGCAGGTGGGGGTTGATCATCATCAAGCAACTCATTATAATTATTGATGATCCGAGTAATAACTAATGGCCACCATATTGGCAAGTTATTGAAGATGATGTTGTTCCGACTTAATTAAGTGTGCCAACAGATAATCAATGGGAGATTATGGATCTTCATGTTGGAGGAAGATGCCCACCAATTATTCCATGCCTCCTTGATATTACACCCATCCCATTGTTGTGTGATAGCTAGGGAAGAGAGGAATCATTCCCAAATGTGTCATAATGTTGTGCATAATAGGAAGAGATGATCATTCGACTCCTCATCCTGTTGATAGATGACACACCAGGTCGGACCAAAGTGAGATCTCTCAATCAAGTTGATGCCTGTAGGAGTTTTATTCATGATGAAATTCCACATAAAGAGACGAGTTTGTGGGGGCGCCTTAAGTTTCCAAAGAGTTCTTTACCACCCCTCCAGAATAGGTGGCTTGTGCGCAACATGAATGATGGTGTATCCTACCTTGGGAGAGTATACACCGTGTGCTGCAGGTGCCCATATGAGATCATCTTCATCATTAGATATGCGGACATGTGATTCAAATAAAGCGTTAGTGTAACCCTCCCAATCTTGAATCCATTTTTCAGGAATACCAAGTGTGTTTGTTGATTTCCAAGCCTGCATGAAAATAGTAGTGCTCTCCTGATCTGCTATTTTAGCTTTTGAGATTATGTCCCTATCATTTAGGAATTCAATAAGGTCTGGTGGAAGTCTATAAATTGCCACAGCTCGTCCATGTATCTGAGCCAATGCGGATTGATGTTCCAACTTTAATTCACCAAGTGAGGCCATTCCTAATGGTGGGGAGGGTATGAAGTACAACCCTCTAGATAACTGAGATACCTTGTTTGTTCCAAGTTGGGAGGTGGATCCAATCCATTAGGTTAAGCAGCCAAATGTATTTATTGATTATCGCTTCAGTTCACAAGCTTCTGGATTTTAGGAGAAGCCAACCTAATTTGGCAGCCAAAGCATGTACCAAGGCTGGAAGATCTTTGAGGCCCCATCCTCCCCATTTCTTGGGCAATGCAATACGACTCCATCTCACCCATGTAAATGGATTCCCCTCCTTGTGTCCATTCCATAGGAATTTGTAGCATATCTTTTGGATTCTTGAAAGAATACATTGTGGAATCCATGCTAAGTACATCCAGTAAACTAGAGTGGCTTCCAATACCGATTTGATAAGCACCAACCTCCTTGCTCTGGATAAGCAATGATGATTCCAATTCAGCAACCTTTTTTCCACCTTAGTCACCAGCCAGATCCAGTCACCTATTTTGTACCCATGGCATTTTATGTGGAACCCTAGGTATTTAAGTCCATCATCCAATTGGTGACTTTGAAATGGGAACTTCTGATAAGCATATCTTGTTTCCTGTGGAGTGCATGCCGAGAAAGTGATGGTAGACTTTGGCCTGTTGATTTCCATCCTAGTGGCAACACTGAACAATAGCATGATATCATAGAAAGTAGTGAAGCCCCAGATGCCACCATTGAGGAAGATAAGAACATCATCGACGAATAGAAGATGAGATATAGTACACTGATCAGTGATCTTAAGCCCTTGTAGATACCCTTCTCTTCTTTCATGCAGGGTCAACTTGCTTAGACCTTCCATGACAAGCAGAACAAGTAAAGGGGAGAGTGGGAAGCCTTGTCTGAGGCCCCTCTCAACATGGAAAAAGTTGGAGGCCGACCCATTTATAAGTACATTGAAAGAGATAGAGGAAGTGTAGCACATGATCCATTGTATGAATGAGATAAGGAATCCAAGATAAGTAAAAGCATTCTTTAATAGAGCCAACTGACCTGATCAAAAGCCTTTGAAAGATCGATTTTGAGAATAACTCTTATAAGGTGCTTAAATTTGATGGAGTGGAGTGCTTCCTGAGAAGTACCAATGGCCTCATGGATCTGTTGATTGTGAAGGAATGCAACCTGTTCAGATGAGATGCTGGCTAAAAGAATAGGCTTGATACGGTTGGCAATGATTTTGGCTAATCATTGAAGGATTGGGGAGAATCCACCTTAGGGATATGGGCAATGAAGGTGGAGTTGATATACTCATACATGCACCCCATAATTCGACATTCCTCTACAACATTGAGAAGGTCGATGCCCAAAGTCTCAAAAAAGCTGAGTTAAAATTCTATAGTCCATGCATCAGGTTTGGAACTTTGATCCTTCTTGAACCATTTAAGTGTACTTTCCAATTCCCCCATAGATATAGGTTTGGTAAGGTCCTCAGATATATCAGGGTCTACAAATAACGGGAAGAGTCCAAAAATATGAATGATTTCTGCAAGCGAAGTCCCTGGTGGAGCCTTGAAGAGCTGTTGAAAATGAGAACTTCCCAGATGAGCCAACTGGTGGAAGGTATGAGCATACTGATCATGTTCAGTAGGCATATTTCAAATAATATTACAAGCCTGTCTCCCTTTGACATTATTATGGAAGAATTTAGTATTTTCATCCCTTGCCTTCAGCTAGATAGTTCTGCTTCTAAGTCTCCATGGACCTCTGGGCCTCCAACTCGGTGAGGGTAGCTTTAGCTTCTACTGAGATGAACCCTCGACCTTGTTCATCCAGAAGGTCAGCAAGCTGGTTCTCAATAGAACAGAGTGTCAGATCATCTCTGGTGTGTTTAATTTTTCCCATTGTATGGAAAGACTTTTAAGTTCAATGAGGTTTCGACAAAAACCTTTTTCCAAAGTCCGCCCCTGGGAAGGAGGGTGATCTCTCCAAAATTTAGTGATCAATTTGTGATATTTAGGGTCCTGCAGCTAGGTAGAGTTGAATTTGAATGGTGCTCTGGGTTTTTGGAAAGGGCCAGCTAATTCCAGATAGATGGGGGAGTGGTTTGACATACCCCTAGATCCTACCCATTGGCGATAATTATATAGGGTGCCAAGCAAGTCCTCCTTGATGAGAAAGCGATCCAATCTCTGACCCAGAGAAACATCACCAGTGCTTCTATTATGACATATCAGTTGTTTTTTGTTCATGGGAATATCAATCATATGATGTTGTTCTAGGAGATGTTCCATATAATCAGATAGGGGATCCAACTGGGCATTACGTCCCCAAGATTCCTCATGGCCAATTGTGAAATTGAGGTCTCCTTCCATGATAATATTATTGGAGTTCATCAGGGATAGATGCAAAAGGTAGTTCCAGAAATCTACCTTGTTGAGATATGGTGCATAGACATTGATGATTCATAAGTTCCTGCCCATCTCCAAGGAGTATATATCCAGACCAAGGAATCTAGGTCCCCCCCAGGCTGAGATAGGTTTGATGGATCGAGTATTAATGCCTAGAGTGATACCCTAGATCGACCATTGACATCTAGGGCATGAAAGCACCAACCAAGCTTCATTGAGTGTAGAATCTGGGCGATTTTCTCTGCCTTCCCGAGGGTTCCTTGTAAAAAGATAATGTTGGAAAACTCTTAATCCAAAAGTCTCTTAAGGGCTAGTTTTTTACCAGGGCTAGCCAACCCTTTGCAGTTGAAGGACAACCACTTCATGGATGATTTAGGAAAAGGGTGTTCTTTGCTCTAAGAACCCTATCAATGGTGGCTTGTCTGCCTAGGGCCACATCTGCCCCAATAAGAAGAATAGCTCTCGAAATCATAAATGGGTGCCCCCAAGGAGTCTTGGTCACTTTTGGTGGGGGAAAGAGGCCAATACCATAAGACTTAGGAGGGATAGATACCCGTGAGCAGAGGTTATATGGATGATAAAGTCGATATGTAGTGGAGGGCTCCGGGGACGAGATGGAGGCTACACCAATAACCGAGGGAGGGGTAGTGGAGAAAATAGAGTTAGGAAGGTCCAGAGGACATGTAAGAGGGGTAGTGGTCATGCAAGAAATGGATGCATATGCAACATGTATTTGATGTGCAGTGCATGATAAAGAAACAAAGGAGCAAAGAGAAGGAAGAGTACCCGTGGAGAGAGCAACCATCGTAGTAGTCCGAGATCTCGTCATGGGCAGAGATGGAGGCCGCAAAGAGGCAATACTAGTTGGTAGAGTAGTATCCCTGTCCATAGCCATCAGATTGGTAGCGCGAGTAGGATTTTCACCCACCAGGGATGCCTCAGGATGTGGATTCAATGTGCCTTTAGTAGATGATGAAGTCATTGAAGAAACTAAGGGGCATTCCTTATATAGATGTTCGACCTTGTGACACCTTTTGCATCTGAAGGGAACCCTTTCGTAATCTAGGATTTGTTTGTGGGTGAAATGCTTCCAATGTAGAGTGATCTTCTCTTCTAGACCTTCCCTAGTATTAAGGTGAACTAATATGCAGGCCAATGATTTATTGCCAGATGATGAATAGGACTTATTGTGGTTCAAATAGGTTCCCAGTGCATTTCCAATGTGAATAAATATATCCTTCGACCCAAATGCAGAGGCAACCTAGGTAGGCGGACCCAAATCGGTCTAGCACCCAATTGCTCTCGTTTTGGATCGAAGAGGGGGATCCATAACTTGAGAAGCACAGGGGCCATTTTAATATGCCAATAGCGGGAGAGTATCCATTCTGTGTATTCTTCCTAGTGAAAACTAAGGGCAAACCAACCTCGCGCCAATATGGTGATCGTTGGTAGTTCCTTGAGTAGATTGCCCCATATCTCCAAGTCCCAGAGGTGAAGCCGCTCTGCTGAATATGTTCTGCCCCTCACACAACCCACTAATACCCGGTTCACTGTGTCCACCACTTTAACCATAGTGACACCTTCCCCAAAACTGAGAGAGAGGTCTTTGCTCGTAGCCTTGACACACTTGTTTTTCTTGGCCTTACTTGTTCGGGGTGCCGTCGGATGATCTCGAAAGGGGTCCCAATTGCCTTGTGAATCCACTTACGGAGAAAGAGAACAGTTCCGAGGGTTAACGATTGGAATGCTAAAGCTGCCTGAGGGGATAGGAAATCGCCCCGGAAAGCAGGTAGGGTTAGGGTTTCTTTCCGAAATAGAGTGATGGAGAGAGGATTTCCCAGATTGTGAAAACCCTAATGAGGAGGGAAGGCTAGACGATGAGGGATGCAGGGTTGCCTCAGGTGATATGGAATCGAAAGATGGGGAGGGTGCGATGCAGGAAATTAGGAGATTGAGCGTAGTAGGAGAGGGTGGAGGGTAGTCGAGCCCTGGAGATGCAACAGAGAGAGTATAAATTGACAGGTAGGGCACAGACGGTTCGCGAGTTGCATTGGAAGATGATGATCCTGTCCACGATGGAGAAGGCACGCATGGTGGTTCAGAACTCGACACTTTTGGCACAACATGAGGGTGCATCCAAATAGGTTTGTAGGGATTCAAGTTGGTGGAATAATCGACAACATTGATCTCCATTCCAACATGATGCAGACAGAATCGAGGATGAGGGTAACGACCGATGATGGGGTAAGGCAGCAAACTATAATTCATCACGGTGAGAGATCCACATTGCAGATAGATGGCAAGTGCAGCGACAACGACAACAAAGCAGAAGACCATCTGCTAACCTAAACCCTGAGGTGCTTTAGAGTGAAGCACCATTTCGTCCTCAATCAAAAATTCTCTGAGATATCATGAATGCGCAATGGAATAATTAGAAAAACTATGAATATTCCCCTCAAAAAAATATTTATACTACTTATAATAGATGAAAAGAAATTTAAAGAATGATGATATTCACAATTGAAATATTTCATAACTTCATATAAAGACTTAATACTTGTAATAAAGTATCAAAGGATTTTAGCTTGAGTGGTTAGGTGAACAATTCATTTCCTAGTTGTGTTTGTGACATTTACGAACATGTTGTAACCGATCCATTTGTGGCATTTATGAACGTATTGTAATGAGACTGTGCTACAATAAGATTTAAACTCTTTTTCTAAAAACACATATTTTTATTTATATTTATACTATGCATATCACATTAAAGGATTATATTATACTAGCACAACCACATTAAAAATAATAATGGGCGTCGTCTACAGAGGTGGAGGAATTGCCCAAACGGTCAAAAGTAGTCGGGATCCGGACAATTTTTTTTTCAAGAAATCTAAGATTACAATTCTTTTTCTAAAAACACATTTATTTATTTATTTATATTTATATTATGCATATCACATTAAAGAATTAAATCCAAAATTAAATCCAACTAGCACAACCACATTAAAAAAACTAATGAAAGTCGTTTACAGAGGTGGAGAAATTTCCGAGATGGTCAAAAGTATTTGTTTTTTCAAGAAATCTTGTAGTAGTTGTGTTTGAAACATGCTTTTTATGGTGACAATGGATTCAATACCATCAAAAACCTACGGGGCACCCAAAATCTTGAAGTTTGTTTTTTTATGGTGAAAATGGATTCAACGCCATCAAAAACCTTCAGGGCACCTAAAATCTTGAAGTTTGACAGTTGTAACCTGGATTTACAAAAATCCCTGCTTTGATAGTGAAACTGGATTCAACACCATCAAAAACCTCTGGGGCACCCAAAATCTTTATGTTTGATAGTTGTAACGTGGATTTACAAAAATCTCTGCCATTTATCAAAATCCTGTTGGAATTTCCATGATTTTCATGGCAAAAAACAATCTAGTTAGATTTGACATATTAATGTGGTTGATATAGCCCAAAGTTTCATTTGTATCTACCATTGATAAATATATAACAATAGGAAAAAAAAAAAAAAACTATTGCAATAATAATATTAAAATCAAACTTTTATATAATATTAAACAAGTGCTATATGTAGGTTGTTACTTGGTAAGTGCCTCTTATGCAAAAAGTAATTGATAGCAAAAGTCAAAGTAAAAAACAATAAAGAGGAAAATTGATATAAAAATTGATATTATAATAATTTGATTTTTTTTTTTAAACCATGGTAATCAAATAATAATAAGTGATAATAAGTGTTTATTAGAATTATATATATATATAAAATTCATTTTTCAATCTATGTTATTGTGCATAGTTGTTAAGATAAAATTTTTTGGAGTAATCAGATATAAAAACTCATATTATAATAAATTGATTTGTTTTTAACAATGGTAATGGTAATCAAAATAATAATGAGTGATAATAAGTGTTTTTTATTATTAATTAATTATTAAATTCTAGTATATATATTTTTAAAATTAATATATAACAAATTAATTCAATTTTCACTCTATGTTATTGTGCATAGTTATTAAGATAAAAGTTTTGGAGTATGGTTTAAACAACTTTGGTTAATTAAGAGTTTTTTCCCTTTGAACACAACCAAAGAGCTGTATACATATGGTAAGAGTGAAACTACATCATGTGGATCACCACAAGCCATTTCACGTGGGGGTGATTTTTAAATAATGACGATTCTTGCAATTCAGGATGATAAGTTTAGTTTTTTTTTTTTTTATTAATGGTGATTTAAAATTTGTATCTATTAAATAAATATTATTATAGTAGTAATTTGAGTTGTGATATTAATATAAAAAATATTTGAACATTTTTCTAAGATTTTAAATCTATTATATATTTAAAAATATATTTTAAGTATAGATTTTTTTTTTTTAATATTATATTTAAAAATATCTCTTATTTCTTGTAATTGTTTTTTATTATTATAAATTTTGATTATTTTTGTGATGAAATTATACATATAAATTAGATAATTTCAATACAATAATCTGTAAAAATAGATTTAGAGGTTTGGAGTGAAACCTAATAAAAAATACCCACAAACAAATCAAAAAATAAAATAAAAATAAATAAATAAATAAGAAAGATAGGTTTTCTTGATAAATCAGCTTTGTTCCGTTGTTCCGTTGTTCCTCCAGGGTTCATATAAATCTAAACTATTTTACTCCTTGCTGGCTTTACCAATTCAATGTCTTGTAGCAGGGCGCGATTCTCTCGGGCTACCAAACGCAGGTTCCTGCCCATGTGTCCAGGTAAGAAAGGATTTTAAATACTTGAAGCTTGTTGTTCTTTTGGCAGACAACAGGTTAAGGTTTGGCTCTGAGTAATTTTCCTGGGTTTCTTACAGCGTACCCTTTCCTGGCTCGACGATGGGTTTCCTTCACGTATTGTTGAAGGTTTTTGAACTCCCTATTCTTATTCTCGTTTATGGAACTCACTTCGTGTGTTTTCCTACTAACGTTGCTTTGCTCTGAGTGCAGAGTCGTGCATTGTTAGCTCATTATTTCTCTTCTTGGAGATGCACAGGTGGGCTACCCTGACATACTGTCTTGACACGAGGGTTTCTTTTCCAGGTGCATATATTATCTCCACAAACTCCCTAGCCGCACTGCCATCAAGCCAATCCTTCCTTTCCAGCAGATCGAACCAATCTGGTCGTTTTGTGGCGTGGATAGCGCTTTCTTGGGCTGCTGCAGTCCCTCTCCCTATAAAACCTAACATATAATCGCTTAAAACAATCTGATTGAGCCACATCCTCCTACCAAATCGGCTTTGAGTCTTTCTCTATCTTAAAATTTTTTAAGAAGGGCTGTTAAATTGTCAACCTTTTTTTAAATTTCATTTTTTCTCAAATTAGAATTTTAAGAATGTTGAATTTGTAAATTTCTTTTCATATTAAAACTTAAATCCTATTTCAAAAACAACAGTTTCCTTTTGAGTTGTTTTTTCTCATTTCAGAAACTCTCATTTCAAAAACAACAGTTTCCTTTTGAGTTGTTTTTTCTAATTGTGCATATGATGCAAGTTCTTATTAATTATTATGTCACAATTACCTTTTGATACCATTAGATTTGGCAGTTTCTGAGTTGCTCCCATTTCAAAAACAATAGTTTTTTTTTGAGTTGTTTTTTCTAATTGTGCATATGATGGAAGTTCTTATCAATTGTTATGTCACAATTACCCTTTGATACCATTACATTTGGTAGTTTCAATTGAGAGCAACTAGATGTCAATATGGGCCATGTATTAGGTTTGTAATTTCATTGGGTTGTGCCTGAAGGCTGCCCAAAGCAAGGTTTGACGACGATTTAAGCTGAAGATGAACATAGATTCATCATTCAGCGAACGCCTATCAAGAAAAGTTTAAGCATGGTTTATGCTTGGAGAGGAGGGCATTCAACATGCTTCCTAATATACTGGACTTGATTTGTTTGAGGATTCCCAATTCCTGGTATGTTTTCATATTAAAAAAGGAGATACCAAAAACATATACACCTTTGTACACACTTTCGTTGAATCCTAAACCTGTTTAGTATTTTACTGAATTTTTTCATTCATGCAATAAACTTAAATTTGATTGAGCTACTTGTATATTGGCTTGAACGTTCTGGTCGCAAAAATTTCCTACAAAATTAATCCTTATCTGAACTAGAGGAGGGATATAGGTCTCCTGGCTATCCATTAATCTTATGTGGTTAGATTTCTCAATCACACATGTGTCAGAGTAATGCATTTATTAATGCAACCTTTGACATAGAAGTATAATTTTGTTTGTGAAAAAATAAAAAGAAATTTGAAAATAATTTACTATTGTCAATTGAATTGCTCCTTTTCTTTATGCTTTTCATAATGGAAGTGCTACATGAATGTGTGCCCTTCTAAATGAAATTAAGACCTGCACTTCAATTTTGATCACTGCTGTCCAACATTTCATTTTTTAATTTCCCTTCGGTTTGTTCGGTCCTTGGGTCAATGCAGCTGCGTTGTACCTACATTTACTCGACACTAACCTGTATTGTCTTTTGCAGGCAAGGGATGAAGGATTACGCGATCGACGTTAAAGAAAGCACACACGACAGGGAAGAGTCGTTGTAATAAATGCTATATGGACTTGGCAACGAGACTGACATAGCTCAATAAGGAGTTGTCTATAATGCGATTTTTTGGAGATTCCGGTGACGGAATTCGGCGGAAGAAATTGAGATTAAATCTTGATTTGTTGCAGTTAAAATGGTTTTTTAACTGCAAATTTGGATTCCGCACCCTGAAAAACCCCTGGGACGGTTTGATTGTGCAGAAACTAGCTATCAAACTTGCGATTCCAATAAATTGATGCCAGCTTTTAACCGGAAAAACCCATCGGAAAAGCTTCGAAAAAGTCGCATTATAGACAACTGCGCTCAATAATATTGTTTGAATGATGGTGGTACACGAAAAGTGGCTTACATGCAAGCAGTGTATGCATACCCAATGTGCCTTCAAACACATGGCCATCACACCTATAAAATGAAGTAGAAGGGACTTGACATGACTAACACATGGCCATCACACCTATAAAATGAAGTAGAAGGGACTTGACATGACTAACTAATCTAGCGACGTAAATAATAAATTTGTTTATAATGAATTTGTTTTTTTTTTTCTACTTTCGCTCATACAATGATAAACATATGACAAATTGACTTCTATTAACAATATTTTCGGCATAAATAAAATTTTTGTCGACGCGTTTTGAACCAACTAGTGTGGTTCATCAGGACAAGTTGAGGAGTCAGATCATGGCTGCCAGTTATATAGGGAGAGCCTGCCAATTATATAGAGAGAGCGTTTTGAACCAACTAGTGTGGTTCATCAGGACAAGTTGAGGAGTCAGATCATGGCTGCCAATTATATAGGGAGAGCCTGCCAATTATATAGAGAGAGCAGATCATCCAAAAGGCTAGGTTGATAGGGTTGACCATCAACCGCTATCTAAATCGGCTAGATTAAAAATAATATTAAAATATTAATAAGTCAAATGTAATAGAATAAATAACTACTTGTAGTATATTAGTTATTCAATTTTATCATATTAATATATTTTTCTTAGGTTAATAGATTATCTAATTTAACTTGTTTATAATCATATACGTAAAAAGGGGTTTTATATAATAGAATGCTATATTATTTTATTTTAATTATTAAACTAAGTTACCTAATTCTAATTTATTTAATTAATTGAATTGCTAGGGATGAGAAAAGGGGGGTGGGGTTTATATATTAGAAATATTTATTTATTCTAATTATGATTCAATTGAAAAAATTATGAGTACTGGTTAAAATTAATATATATTTCTATTTTTATTTTTATTTTATTTATATGGTAAAGGTAGAAACTTAGTAACAAATAATAATATTCATAAAATTTTTGATAAGGAAATAGTAACAAAAATTAAAACGAGCGCCAAAATTTTATTTTATTTTGTTTCATTATTATATATATATATATATTTAACAAGGACGACAAGAACAGGACAATGGTAAAAAATATAACCAAAAGGACAACCCTGGGAGGAAGGAAAAGATAGCTATAAGGAGAAGGAACCGGGGAATAAGGGGACAACTCGACAAGACTAAGAAGAAAGGATAGGGATCCAATAACGACTGATCTTCCAGCGAACATCTCTATTGAGATTGTTAGGATTTTTTTCAATTTCAATCGCTTCCCTGAATTTACGGTGATGGAATTGGGCAACCTTGGTAATAACCTTGGCCTCCTCAATACAAACATGATGCTTGGTCTTTTCCGCATGCTCTGCTAACGTTGAAGACTTGGTTCTCCCATGTCTTAGGTCAGCTGCATGTCCATTTATCTGTTGATGGATGGAGCGCCCATTTTCCCTGATATAGGGGGTCCCACAAGAACAGGGGATCAAGTAGATACCCTTCATGTCCTTAGGGTCAGTGGAATTTTTCACCAATCAAAGGGATTTACGAATGGTGTTGAGGGGCCTAAAGGTTGAGGGAATATTATACTTCTTAAGGATCCGAGCAATCTTGTCCGTGGTTCCCTAGACATAGGGAAGATGGACACCTAGCAAGCGTTCTTTAGGTTCTTTTCTAATAACCAAATTTTTAGAGGCTTTAAGGAAAGCCTTCTGACCTAGGCGCCTACTATAGCCATTCTCTACGAAGACATTAAGGAGATGAGATTTTTCCTTATCGAAGCTCTTATTATCAGAAATCCTAAGGGCACGAGTAGCGAGGGTGTTAAGAACCCCCAATTTTTGAGCGGGGAAATGATGGGAATCGACATGAAGATACTGCTCAGTATGCGTTTTCTTCCGGAACACTGAGTGGGAGAGGGGACTGTCATTATTCTTAGAAATAAGAATATCCAAGAAGGGGAGGCAACCATTGACTTCTTTTTCCATGGTGAACTTAATGGCCGATGATTGATTGTTGAGGTGATTGAAGAAGAGATCCAACTCCTCTTGGCCATGGGACTAGATGACATTAGTGTCATCAACATACCTTTTCCAAAGCTTGGGTAGGAGATGGGCTAAGGCTAAAGCTTTGGTTTCGAAATTGTTCGAAACACGTCGACAAAGGTTTTCTACATGTGATTTATGTCGAAAATCTTCTTAATAATTGTGATGGATCACAGGAGCCTCAATTCAACAATTAAGTTAATTGTTTTGATTTTTTCATCATATATATATTGTCTACGAAATTTCTCTAGGAGTATGGCTTACATACCTATTCTAGAGACTTCTAATTGACTACGTAGTGGAGGGACCCAAAATTCTCATGAGCGGGAAAAACACATGTGAGGAAATAGATAAAAAATAGACATACAAACGAAGAAGATAGAGAGGAATAGAAAGAGAGGAAGAAATAGAGAGAATAGAATCAAAGAGATAACATACGAGGGATGCAAGAGAAGTGTGTGCAAGTGAACCAAAGAGAGAGTCACATATAGGTGATGAGAGTATGATTATAAACAAAAGGATATAGAAATTCTTCCAAGTCACAACAATTTTATGTGGAATTGTGATTTTAATTGAATTGGATAAGGAAATCAGTGAGGATGCCTTCAAGCTAAGTTAGAGGGTGAAGATGAAATTATGAATGGTTTTTCTTAACTAAGAACATAAGGCATTAAGAAAAGGAGAAGCACCAAGGGACTTCTAGATTAGTGAAGGGAACTCTTTTGTATTATGGAGGCCCATGATGGCCATACTTTCCTATGTTAATAGGCTTTGGCTCGGTAATTGAAAAGAAAAATCCTAGTTCATGTATGTGAATGAGGGTGGCCTTCATGTCCTCTACCCTAATTTGAAATCTATAGGAGAGAAGCTTCCTTTTAAGGCATCAAATATATATTGGGGGTGACCAACTACAAGAAATATATAGTGTACATGTGCCTATGGTTGGGTGGAGAGTGGCCCTCCCTTCTTCATTTTCCAACCAATTTAAATGAGTTAGAAAAGTGTATATGTTTCTCTGCCAATGAAATGAAATTGTTTTTTAATGTTTCACTATTCATGCTATGCTAGTTATTGTGTATGTTTGTAATGATAAGTTGGAAGAAAATATGCATAAGTAATGAACTAAATGCATTGTATAGTTTTGGTTGGGTGTTAGCTATTACTAACCTCATGAATGAATGTTAGATATAGAAATATTATCTGAAACAAGTTATGTATGATAAATATGGGATGTGTCATTTATTAAGGTGAATGTATAAGGACTTGAGCTCTAAGGCTCTTTATATATTATGTAATGTGAATCACTTTTACCAAGCCAACTATGGGAGGAAGTAGTTATGATTGTATCCCTATTTGAATGAGAATAATGGATAGTTCTTCAGTGATGGGAGACCTTGTTCCTATAAAGATAAGCTAGAAGCCTAGCCCCTCTATTTGAAATAATTGGAATTAACATTGTAATGTTGTAGTTTATAGTCCAAGGGAGTGAGAGTATTTCATCTCAATTGGGTGAAGTTGAGAATATATAGCCATTGCCCATTTTATGTCTTTTTGTTTTGGATATGTAATTATGTTGAAAGAAGTGTTTAGGATGCCTTCCTATATTGGAGAATATTTTTGAGCCTTCAAAAGTGTTTGGGAAAGGTTTTTTCCCTGTCACAGTCAATTTTAGACCTTCGAAACTGATTGGAGAAATTAGTAGAAGTTTCAGAATTTCAAGGACGACCCTTTGAATTTTATCAGTTGTTAGTGGAAATTTTGGAAATTTGGGATTAAAGGCTTTGGACCTATCCCCTAGGACCATATGTTCTAGTAGTGGCCATGAAGAAGAGCTTAGCTGAAAGGAGCTTAAGCTTCTAAGCATGGTGTGTCGTGATGTTAAGGTATTAGGCTATCAGGTTTTGGTAACATTTTGAACAACCTCTAAATGAAAACCCCGAATACTAACAAATCCTAAAATATTTGACTATTCCCATCGATTGATGTTTTCTATTGGATTGGGTGATTTTTATAAGTGGAGATTTCATCTTCTTCTAGTTCCATGGTGACTTGATGAACATAATGTTAGTTTACAACAAAGCTAAAGTTATAGCATATCATAGTCTGTTAATTAGACATGGAAAGATTTTTTGGGGACTATTTTAGTCTTCCCCTAGTGTTTTGGTGGCTTGGTGTTCTGGATTTCAATATATTGGATGATTGGGTGTTGGGAGATTAGTATATTAGCTATTGGTAGCTCTCGCTATTGACCTTCAGAATATAGGGTGTTGGGGCATTGTGTATCATGATATCAGATTATCAGGTGATTAGGTATGGGGAGGTTAGGACATTGACTATCAATGTTTTCCTCCTGATGCTGATAAAACCCAATGTTGTTTTGACGTTGCCTGTTGGCATGGTAGGTCGACATGGCTTGCTAGCATGGTAATTTAATGTGCCATGCTAGTGTGGAAAATTGATGTGGCATGGTGTTAGGATATCAACTATCAGGTGTCATGACTTAAGAATATTTGGAAATTAGAGTATCAAACATTTCACATTTTTATATTTTCTCTTAATAGCATCGACACCTGATAGACCCTTATTGCTGGATAGTCTAATGTGGTCCACTAAGATGGTGTAACATGGATGGTATGGATGCCAATGTGGCACAAAAGTAAAATATTTCTAGTGAACATAAATTTGGATCTAGAGCTCTAATTTGGATGAAATTTATGTCATTGGAATTTTTTATGAGTACAAGACGATGGTGGTCTAAGAAGTGAGTTTTAAAGTGGTTGAAGGAAAATAAAATTTGACAACCCTATCTCCATGAAATAACCTTGGAGGTTGGGCCTAATACCTTGTATCCTTAGTTAGAAATTAAGGGACTAGGTATATGATAGGTTCTACATCCAAATCCAGGATTTCTCAAAGCCCCCACTCTAATCATTTTCTATATCTTCGCACTTCCCATTTTATTTTTTATTTTTAAAACATTTAGATCTATATGAATCTAGGATTTCCATTTTCCTACTATAGTCCAAGCCTTGACCTTTTGGATACTCAAACTTAGGAAATTTCAAAAGTCCCATTTTAATGAATATTTGGAGTTCTAGACTTCTGTTATTTGAAACTTTTCACCATCCACATTATCCCTACCATGGTTTCTATATGTACTCCTCACACTGCTCTGCCACTCCTTTTTCATCATGGGAAATCTTCCACATTAGTATGCACCCAAGCAATTAAATTCCTACTTATCCATACATTCGATTTTTTTTCATACTTCTAAACTTATTTTGGATCCATCCATATCTAGGAAATCCAAAATTGCTCATTTAACAAAATGACAACTTTTAGGATTTATGAACTTTACATCCCCTGCCAACATTGATTTCTTTGTCAATTCTTTTACACTACTGTTGAGTCTTGAAAATGTCATTCATTTCCATTACACTTTCACTATTATGTCCACTACATCACCTCCATTTCACTACTATGTCACCACATTCATCCCACTTTCATTATCATTGGGTCACATTTATGTTTTTCCAATCTTTATTAATTCTAAGCCTTTTAAGTGAATTTGTGGTTAAAAATTAGAAAATAATGTGCATATGCTTATACTTAACAAGTGGGTTGAGATTGTTGACATGTGTAGGTCAAAAAGAAGCTTCTAGAAGACCCTTATGTGGCACTCTAAGGCCAGATTCGAATTTGAGTGGAAAGAATCATGGGATCATGAGGATATATGTCACCTCTCCTAATTGTATTGTAACTCTAAGAAGACATGTGTCTTATCAGTTCCTATTTTGATTAGGACTCTAGAGGTAGAGGGAAAGATTCATGGACTCTCATTAATGAGATGGCTTCTCATTTTTTTTTGTATAAATAGGAGATCTTTCTTCTTCATTTTTTTAGTCTTAGCTTGTTAGTTCTTAAGCTTTTTAGCTTGTGAGATGGCTTTGGAAAGCTTTAGAGAGCTTTGTTGTACTTTGTAATTTTGAAGAATTTGAATAAAGCTTTGATATTCTCAACATGGAAGGAGATGTGAAGTAGATGTCACGGAGCACATTAGAATGTAAGGTAGAGTAGATTTCATTTTGTAATTTTGCTTTGATTTCATTATGTCATTTGATTGCTTTCAAGTTTGATAGATTAGATTTTCTATTCATGCAATTTTAATTCATGTAAGTGTGTTCAACCGGTTGATTGTATATTAGTTTTTCTTTATATGTTTTTGCATCAAATAGTAACAAGAGATTTACCTCTCTGCTGACTTTGTTTTTTTTAGCTTTTCAATTTCAGTTATGCTTTGATTTCAGTCTTATTCATTTGCGTTGTTAGTTAGTTTAGATATCAAATTGCTCATATCATTAACGATTATCTCCGAAAGCCATAGCTTAGACTACTTGGCGAGGAATCAAACTATGAATGATGTGATTTGATTTTAGTTTTACTTTCCTGCAATTAGATATCAGATTGCTCAAGTTATTGATGATTACCTCCGAAAGCCATAGCTTAGACTACCTGGCGAGGGATCAAACTATGAATTGATGTGATTGGATTTTTAGTTTTACTTTTCTGCAATTAGATATCATATTGCTCAAGTTATTGATGATTACCTCCGAAAGCCATAGCTTAGACTACCTGGCGAGGGATCAGACTATGAATTGATGTGATTTGAATTTAGTTTTACTTTCCTGCAATTAGATATCAAATTGCTCAAGTTATTGATGATTACCTCCGAAAGCCATAACCTAGACTACCTGGCGAGGGATCAGACTATGAATTGATGTGATTTGATTTTAGTTTTACTTTTCTGCAATTAGATATCAGATTGCTCATGTCATTGATGATTATCTCCAAAATCCATAGCTTAGAATATCTAGCGAGGAATCAGACTATGAATGATGTGATTTGATTTTACTTTTTATTAGTTTGGAGTTTTTGATTTGTTTGAGTGCAATAGCTTAACTTTTATTTCCTTATTTAGACAAGCAGCAGAGACAGTGATTTCATGATCAATATTTCATCTTTTGTTTGATTGAAGTAGCTGCATACTTACACTTTTGTTTAAGTACTAATTTCATCAATAACGTGTTTTGAGATCTTTTGAAGTGCTAAGTTTTGGAAGTTACCATTAGGGACATAAACCTTGTCTTGAAATCTACATCCATACTTGTCTTTTAAAAATATTCTTAAGACCTTAGAATAGGATTTCCATTTGCATTAGACACTTTAGGAGATCAACAAAAACAAAACCCCAAAACAAAATAAAATCTATAAAACAACGAAGTAAGAAAAGGGTTAACTAAGCACATATGGTGCACCACACTTCATCAGTTTATGATACCTGGATTGATAATTTATGTAGAGCAATTTAAGATGTTAAATTGACTAGACATTTTTGGCGCCGTTGCCGGGGAAGTGTAATTAGGAGACCTTATTTCTTAAATTTAAAAAAAATTTAATAATTCTTGAGTATGCTCTCCTCCTGCACTTCGTGTGATCTGGAGGATCAGAAAAAAGATTGTTAAGTAAACAAAAAAAATTAATAATTCTTGAGTATGCTTTCCTCCTGCACTTTGTGTAATCTGGAGGATCAGAAAAAGGATTGTTATGTAAAAAAAAGAAAAAAGAAAAAAAGAGACAAAATAAACTTCATCATTTCAATTGATTAAAATAATAATTATAATAATAATAATATAATAATAAACCCAACTGCTTTGATAGGTTCAACTGTCCAAGATTGACTGGTTATGGTTTGTAGTGGTCCTCAAAACACTGTATCATGTTTTAATAAGGTTTTGCAACTTAGATGCGGAATGTAGCCTGATTCCGCAGCTAGTTGAGAATTCCGCATTTGATTTCAAGGTTTAGCAGGTTACAGACGTCCAATGAAGAAACCGACCACATGGGCATCTCCAGAATTGTCTTGACATGGATCCTATCCTACTCATCCAGCTCAGATCAATAAAAAACCAGCCTAAGACCTCAGTCAAAGTCCTGTTTTTAGCATGTTTTCCTTGAAGTCTTTGTTGCCTAAAAAAAAAAGAAAAAAAAAAAAGAAAAAGAAAAAGAAAACCTCCTCTAGTTGTTTCCTTGACTCTTGTAATCAACAGTAGCAGGTCAATGTTAGTAAAAATCTTCAACACTCATCCATATTCCATCCATTGTTGAAGTATCATCAACATTGTTACAACTGCTATTTCTCATTTCAATCATTTCTTCTCTTTCTCTGTCTTGCTGGAACATCCCAACTGAGACCATAACTATATGGAGATGTCTTCCAACATTTATAAATCAGTGACTTTCCAATGATATGTGAGCCATACAATATCAGGGATCATAATATAGGAGTATATTGTGATGATATCAATTGAGCAGAGGTTCATTACAAAGCACACAACTCTCCTCTATCTTTGGTCGAGACAAGCTTAAACCCTCCTAAGCGCACAACACTAAGTAAACCAGGCCAATTCAGATTGCTTATAGTGGACAATAATGAGAAACTAGTTGGGTTATTTACAAGGGGGAATGTGATTAAAACTGCGCTGCAAATCAAACACGTTGTTTAGCACGAGGCTACAGGGATTTGATTATATGGAGATCTAAAACATGGATTTAGAATGCATAGCTAAATATAGCCTCAAGAGCGGTTACATAGCAGATGAAACCCAAAAGGCCGAATGCAACAAATTCATAAAATGCAGAACAGTAAAAACATTAACTCAGAAAAACATAAAACAAAGAAAAATGTCAAACTTTGAATGCACGATTTGGACAAACGGAGGCGAATTTGGAAAAAAATAAAACATGGGTTTTTTTGCCAGTAGGGTCAATTAGGTAACACAGAAACGGTTTTTAGAAATTCATGGCGATTTGGGAGATATCCTCGGTTCTTTGGAGCACATTTTTGCTTGCCGCGTGAAAAAAAAAATAAAAAAAAAAAAAAAAAAAAAAATAACAAATAAAAATAAAAATAAAAAATAAAAAAATACATAAAATAAAAATAAAAAATAAAAAAATTTCAATTAAATGAACAGGCTGTGTTTTAATTCGGAAAGGGGAATTCTAATTTGATTATGTGCTGGCATTTACTCCACCACGTCTCCCACCTTTTATTGCCATTCATCTATAACTCATTAACACATGTAATCGCAATTAAAGACAACTCTGTTTAGTGAATTAATTCCATTACGTGAACCAGTTGAGTACGCTTCTTCCAAACTAATCTATCATTTTCAACCGAACTTCTCCACTCCACCTGTTTAACAGCTAAATTGTATAATTTGACCAAGTTGAATACGACTCTTTTACATCCATATTGCTTGGATTCTTCTTTCAGCATCACTCTGTTTTCAATTGGTGATTACGGTAATGGGCAGCGTGGAGATGAAGAGATCCTCTTACAGACCCGACGGATTCAGCCATATATACTTGGAACCGCCTTATTTCCCCAGCCCCATGTGATTTAGATGGTACATTCAATTTCTCACTGGTGAAAACGTGAATGAGGTAGACAAAATTGGCCAATTCGGATGATCGTCCATATTTTACAATGGATAGGCACAGACAATAAAAATAGAAGCATGACAGCAAAAGGAAATGGGTTGTTTTACGATTTAGAAACTGGAAGGAGTGGAGGTTTTATCATGATGTGCCTTCAGTTGTTTATAAAACTATAAGTTGAAGCTTTGTTGCTCATTTTCCTTAGTAGTCTTGTGTATTTCAGAAGTATGATATAACTGCTACAATAGTGTAATATTCGAAGTTTGGTCCTGAAAATAAGTTATGATAATCCTAATACACTTAAAGGCTCAACAAGTATTATCTTGTTTGTTTTTCAAGTGAGATTTTGGGATTGTCTGCATGCTAATTATGGGCTGATCTGAATCATATCAAAGTCTGGTGCATTATAATTGTATTCTTGAAATCATTGGTTTTTTATTGATCTTGAAAATAATCTATCATTCCTGCATACTAGCTCTTACATCTTTGCACTCTTGCATAAGCATCTTTTTGATAGTCGAAGTGCTCTAAAATTGTTCCCATGCCTAATTGCTAAGTAACCAAAAGATTGAATTCATCTTCAAGGTTTATGATTCAAATGGCAGTAGGAAAGTGACACTTCGAGTATATCTAAAAAAAAAAAAAATGAGCAGCACAAGGGTTGGTACTCTGATATTCCATTTCTATCGCTGAAACTGTTTTGTTCCATATGCCACTACCATTCACAGAGTTTCTACATGTAGACAATGAAGGAAATAACTTAAATCAGAAAACTGATGGTTGAATGTCTTTTAGCTGCGAAATGCAACCACTTTCCGCCGCTGTTTTTGTTGAACTCTAGGTTGCAAGTGTCATCAAACAAAACAAGCCACATGGGTAGCTGGGAAAATGTCAGTACATGGATGGTGTCCTATTCATTTGATCCAAGTCGATGAAAAAAACCCCGGTCAAAGGGAAGTCAATTTGTGTGTTATCACTAAGTCGCCACAATAAGTCGCTACACTAAGTCGTCGCATGTCAAGAAAAAAAAATAATAATTTTGAATCAATGAAATGAATAAGTTATTTGCTCACTTTTCTGAAGGTATTGATTAATTTTGGATTTTTGATGAAAGATGAATGACTAACTTTTTATTCAAGATTTTTAGCTACAGAAACCGTCGACATTCTGTAGCTAAAATCCAATTCCACAGCTAAAAAAAACCTCATTGTTCAAATTAGCCTAACTTTCTTATACAAAATCAGATTTTGATGATTCAAGTACCGTTGGAAAGATCTTAACAAGATCTACACAATGAGAAATCCATCATTAGATTTTGAAATGGCAAATAATGAAATAAATTGCTGAAAAGAAGCAACATCAACTTGAGGCACCAATTCCAAAGCAGGTATAAATTCTTTTGATTTTTCCCTTGAGAACTTGTTTTTAATACAAATTCTTAGTTTTGTGTGTAAATATCATAACTAGAGAGATTAGCCATCTCTCTCCTTTTATAATCTTACATTCCATTGCAGAAGAAGTATTAGTTTTTTTGCAGGTTCCAGGAGGAAGGACAAATGACTACAAGAGAATGGTGTCTCTCTAAGAGACCAATTTGTTTCATAAGAGGATGGATCAGCAACAAAGAGGAATATGTCTGATGCAAATCAGATTCCAACACTTGAAAAACTTTCAGATACTATTGTCTCCATCACATCCATACTTCATAATAAACCATTCACCTCATTTCACTCCATATTTTCCATTTACATTCACATATACTTTCCATCTTTTTTTCTCCATTCATAACCCACAAATAAAAGAAAGAGGTTCATTCACATGCTTATTGCCCACAGCCATTTTTTCTCTCCATTGCCATCTTCCATTTCCTGTCATTTTCATGTCGCAAATAAGCCCTGCTTCAATGCAAATTATTGAGTCCATAGTCCTTTGAGTCTAAGTTTTTTGTAAAAACACCTTGAGGCTTGCATGCCTTAATGACAAGTCCTCATGCTGACAAACAATGGGAATACGTTAATGTCCCTTGTTCGTTAGATCTTCTAGGTGACTCAACATCGGCAAATTCATTTGTACCTAGCAAGATGTGTTTGGGCATCTTGACTCTCATTGTCATCAATGGTGAGAGTTCTCGTGTTGACTAGTGGCATCCATTAATGGCCACTAAGCCAACAATTTCCTGCTATGTTCGACATCAAAACATTTTTTTCACATAGTAAGAATTGTGCCAATGAGTTTTGAAGACATGAAGACTATTATTTTCAGCATTTTGGAGCAGATTCAACAAGTTTTAGTAGAAGCAATAAAAAGTCATCTTATCTCTTTATCCATGGCTCCTCTTGTTTAACCACTTGAAGAAGAATATGATCAAAATTTTGCAGCCACCACACATACAACTCATCCATTCCAAAGGGTAAGTTAAGGTACGTCATTTTCTAACTTTTGACCATAGAATTCCATAAAAAGCTAGAATGATAATT
>APFE031172874.1:470042-491760 GCA_000404065.3 Pinus taeda
TACTATTTTTAGCAGTTTTTCAGGTCCTGAACTTCCGGAGCCGTTTTGAGGCCCTAAATGACGTTTTTTGGGAAATCTGGGGGCAACATGGGTCCATGGACCGATGTTACCCTTCCCAAAATAGCAGTGCTCGGATAGATCTTTCTAACGAGCTATTGTACGCTTGAAACAGAGATCGTATGCCAAAGTTACGACCCTGGGAAGTTGATGTACCAATTTACCCAAACGGGGCCCACAGTTTGGTGTTTCATCTTCTAGGGTTAGGTTTTGGAATGTTAAGGGTTTTCCATTGTTTTTCAACAATAAATAGGCCTTTGAGCCTCATTGTAACACAGTTCAGAGGCATGTAGCCGCCACATCTCTTCTCAGAGATAAGCTACCATCACCCTAGCTGGCTTATTTTCAACTCTGTTTGTAAGCATATTTCAGTGTTTTCCATTAATGAAATGAAGTACTATTTCCGCTGCATCTTTGTGTATATGGTTATCTCTGTATTTTGTTGCGTCCTTGTTTAAATTCGGATCATTAGATCTCTCCTATATCCACATTTATCTCTTGTGGTTACAACCAATCTCCTAAAAATGTAAGATACAAATCCTCTCAAAATCCTCTCATACATGATTCTTCTCCTTTGGATGTGCATAGTTAATTATCCACATCTTCTACAATTATTCCATAAACCGTCATGAGTTGGAATTTGAAATTCGAATATGTGCTTGGATGGCCAAGTAAGACCCTTCTAGAATTTCCAAGTAGGCCTACAATATCACAAAACTCATAACACTTTTAGATATATATGAAAATATGTTAATTTCCTAACATTTAATCACAAATTCACTTATAATACTTAAAATCAATGACTTGGAAAATAATAATGATAAACCCATATAATGATGAAAATGGTTACTTAATGTAAGGTTATGGGATTATAGAGTTACGAAATGAGGGTAGAATGATGGAAATGAAGGTGAAAGTGTTGGCATTATGATGCATGTGTTGTACTTGATGGAAACTCTCTCATAGAAGATCATCTCACTTACATATAACTAGATGAATCTACAGAAGAGATATCAGATGTGACTGAATGCATGGGATGCAGGACAACTCAAAGAAATCAGATGATAGTTCTAAGTGTGAAAAGTTAGCTTTGCCATCAAGTCCAAAGGGGGAGATTGTTGGCGTTATGAGACAAGTATTGCCCTTGATGGCAAACCTCACAGATGACAAATCAGAGTGTAGAAGGTCAGCAGCAAGGACTTGATGAACAAGACTACAAGAATGAAGAGAAAATACATATACGCAGGTTCATCGTGACAGATCCGCATATACACGCATGTTAGTCGTTACAAAGTCGCGTATGCGTATGCACGCACATTCATGCAAGGAAAAGCGCGTATATGTTGGTAAACTTACCTTTGGTCCGTGGCAGTTAGTCCTTGGAATTTGAACCTATGGTTTTTGGACCATGGTATCTCGACAGACGTGTTGATCCCTTGTATTGATTTGATGGTATTGGTTTGTTATGGTTTTGGACCGTGGTATTGTAAAAGGACTAAGACTATAAAAGGAGAAGAAGATCATTAGGCAAGGGCATTGAGAAAGACTTGAATATCTGATGAAGGATGAGATCCAGTATGCAGGTTATGGGTTGCTTGATCTAAGCTAAGGAGGGATCTCAAAAGTTGATGGAGAACAAGATCTAAGGATAGATCGGGATCAAATGGTTTGAAATGAACTATCTCTATATGATTGATTATGTTTATTCTAGATCTGTATACTGACGCAAGTAATGTTCTGAACCGGGTATAACTTAAGTTTGAAATCGCTGCAAGTCATGATTGAATATTTATAGATCTATACGCGGGTTGGCTTTGGTAAAAGCGCGTATGTACGCGGGTTCGGTTTGTCCAAGTAGCGTATGCACTTTAATGCATGATTTTGATGATACAGTTGGTTCTGAATAGTGTTGCAGAGTTCAGGGTTCTGCTCTGCGTTCAGGTGACTATTTTTATTGACAGGGTTTCAGTATTGGGTAATGATGTTGCTAAGTGTTTGTGAGCTTCAATGATATTGATGGGTCCAGTATGAAAATTTGATGAAACGTGGCCTTCAGATTTAAAGTTGTGCTTATGTGTATCCAGTCTGAAAATTGATGAAACGTGGTACCTGGAGGAGAGAAGATTGTAGGTCGGCACCTACGTACTAGTATCTTGGCTAGTACAAGAACTATGGGGGTTGTAGCTCCCTTCCAGGAGAAGCTGGAGAACGAGAGAGGGTTGCATCCCTCTGCAGGTTGCAGCCTGCGTACTGGTAAAGGACTGCACCAGTACATTGTAAAAGAAGTTTCTTATTAAAGGAAGATAGAAACAAATTGCAGCAGGTGGTTTTCACCCACATAGGGTTTCCACCTTATATCATGGTGTTCATGTGTGCTTCTTGTGTGTGATGATCTGTTCTGTTTATTGCTTCTATTTACTATTCATATGGTCAATGAAGTTCTGATGCATTATCTAAAGATCAACATGTAATGGATTATCTGACTTATAAATAATCTGGATATATGCTAGTTTCTTTAGACACAGTCGCGTATACACGCGGATATCCTTAGCTGAAGTAGCGTATATGAATCTGAGTAAGAAATTGAAAAAGTTTTACTGATCCGATAATATTGATTCACCCCCCCTCTCAGTATTATTTCCAACAGAAAGTGGATGACATTTTGGAGACACAACATACCCCCCAACTGAAGATGTTACATGTCCTCATGCAACTTTTGTATTGATTCCCTAAATCATAAGTTAATCTTATTGAAATGCTTTGCTTCCCTATAGGCTTTGGATTTTTATTGATTCTCCTTTAACTTTGCATAATCATATCATTTGTTAATTTTATTCTTTTTGCAAAGTGTACTTTGAAATACATTTGATTGCAACATATATTTTTTATGGTTGGTTCTTGTGTAACAACCAAAATTTTATGATTATTGGTTCTTGTGTAACAATACTTTTGTTATTTTTTTGTTACATCAAAATACTTGAAAACATTGAGAATTCCTTTTTAAGTCCCATAGTGATTGTCAGTCATTTAATGTCCTCATCAATTGATCATTTCAAAACATATAAACTTTTTGAATAAAAAATGCAATAATAGTTGATTGGAAAAAATATGTTGGTTAGGATGAAATGAAATGTGACATGTGGCATGAAATATGAATATCCCTCCCCCCCAACTTAAGGTGTTTTCAATTTTCTTGCAAATGAGAAAGGGAATATAAATGTGGTTAGGGATTTTTCAAAATCACAATTTTAGCACTTAAGGAATTACATGCTTAAAAATTAGAAAGTTACATACCTTCACCTACCTGAAAAGTGGACAAGCTATGTATATCGAAGAGTGTGGTTGCTTCTGCTGGATCATGGAATATGAAGTAAAATAATTTGATCTGCTTCTTCTTTCCCTTAGTTGTATGAATTGAGAATGAGATTTGAATCTTTATTGCTAATACTGCTGAATTGAGTCCCGATGCAAACTACTGAAATCACATAGTCTTCACTCGTTCCCACTTGATGGCATAATTCTTACCTATTTGAATAGATGTGTTGATGTCGAACATAGAAAAGAAATTGTTGGATTATTGGCCATTAATGAATGCCATTAATCAACACGAGACTACTCACCATTGATGTCAATGAGAGTCAAGATGCCTAAGTACATCTTACGAGGTAGAAATAGATGTGTCGAAGTTGAGTCACCTAGAAGATCCGACAAACATGGGACATTGATGTATTCCAATTGTTTATTGGCGAGAGAACTTGCCATTAAGGCATGCAAGCCTCAAGATACTTGAAATATCTCTAGTTTTGATCCTAGATGATATGTTAGAGTCGATGGGTCAAAAATTGTTAGAAGGGAGGCCTTAATGGATCCTCCATCATCTAACGCGAGTATGAAATAATAATTTGAAGAACTATAGATGGAAAATTTGCATTGAAACAAGGTTTATTTGACAGAAAGGAAAAGGAAAATGGGGTGACTCAACTTTGTAAGGGAGTTGAATGACTTTATTTTTGGGTTAAGGTGAATGAAAATGAGGCAGGTTACTATGAAGATTGCAAAGGGAAATGAGTTTCTGGTAGTATGGAGATGGAAATTTATGGATCGACTGCAGGCTTAGAATGAGTAGAAATGGTAAAATTGGTATGTGTTTAATAGCAATGGTGCAGTGGATCTGATTTTACATTGAATGATCATGCTTTTCTGAAAGAAACTTGGTCTCTAAAATGGTACACGTGCATATAGTGATCTTCTTTCATCATCCTTGAACCTGCAAAAACTTAACAATTTTTGCAATTAAATGTAAGACTATCAAAAGAGAGAGGTGATTAGTCTCTCTTCATTTAAGATATACACAAAAACTCAGAAATAATACTAATAAAGAAAATTCAAGATCAAAAAATTAAGTGCACTTTTACCTGATCAATACCATGGATCACCTGTTATTGTTTTGTTGGTGACTTATTCATTGTGTTTCTAACTAATTTTAAGCTCGTGTCCTCTTCTCCACACACTAAATGCTTCATCGATAGACCATAAACCAGATTTGCATAAGCTACTGAATTATGTCGATTCTGTAGCTACCAAAAACACAGATCGTTGCATTGTCTTATCACTTTTACAACTTGCATTTAGACTCGATTGGTGGTTTGTCAATTTTTGCAGTTGGGTTTTTAATGTTTGTAGTTTTTTTATGAAATTTGAAGCCTGTAACTGCGTTTGTTCTTTTTCTCTATAACTCCACCCTTGTCCATGATCTTATAGATCAAGAAAATGCTCAAAATTCAAAATTATTGGATTAGAATGAAACCAGTGCCAAAGTGTAGATCTTATCTCTCTCAATCCAACACACTTTATTTCACTGAAATAAGACTTTGGATGCTCCCAGAATCATGTTTTGATTGTTTTGTGAAATAACTAAAAAATGAATTTTTGAGTTGCAAGAATGCCTAGTCAGCAGTCTGTACGCTGACTGGGTCATGACACTTTGCAATTTGACTAGACCTTCATTGGCCAATGAGAGGTTGACACTTGGAACTGTTTTACTAGTTGACATGTGGCTGTTTTTTATTGGTTAATAGTTTGTTTTTTAGGGCCAACCAGAAAGTGCCATGTGGACCAACCAATGGTTGCCATGTGGCCTCCTCGTGGTGGGCCAATGATAGAGTGCCATGTGGACCAACCAATGGTTTCCACGTGACCTTCTCGTGGTGGGCCAACGAGAGAGTGCCATTTGGACCAACTAATGGTTGCCACGTGGCCTCCTCATGGTGGGCCAACGAGAGAGTGTCATGTGGACCAACCAATGGTTGCCACGTGGCCTCCTCATGGTGGGCCAAAATTTTGAGTAGGGTCAAATAACCCTCCATGATAATTAAAACCACAACCTCCAACCTACCATCAAAGCACTTAACCAACTTATCTAGCATGTTTTTTGTTAATAAAGTCCCCAAATACGTATTTAAGGTTTATGTGTGCACTATTTGGGGGAGGGGTCGAGGCTATGCCCTAGCCCCTGGCCCTCCAATGCCATAAGACCATGGGCAAGGGCTGAGGGCTAGGCCTTAACCCAGCCCACGGTCTCATGCAACCGCATATGACCAGGTGCTTAAGTTAAAGGTGTCAGCAGAGGAATGTGGATTAGCCCTTGATTTTCGGCACCCATCGTGGTCACATGATGTCACGTGACTAAGATTTTTGGACCTGGGGGCTAACTTTAACTATCCTACAATTTTGAATGCGAGTCAGGAAGGCCAGATTTGCATGCCGTTCCCGTTTGTTGGGCGCACAAGCTAGGTTTGGGTTGAATTATAGGCTTATTAACAACAAAATTGAGCAAAAACTTAAAATAGTTATATCTTTCTCAATTTTTGGCCTAATGAGGTGCAAAAAGAGTCAAAATAGGGGTTTGCAATACTGTTGGATCCATTGGAGGCATTAGTTTTTCTGTTTGAGCTTTCTAAAATCCTGTAATTATACTTTTGATTATGAATTTAGATTTCTTATCCAATTTTTATTGCAAAATTTCATAACTAACTTTATTCAAATGTCTTTTCTGATCTTTCAAATCTTAGAGAGCGCAAGAAGAGAGCATAATCAACAGTATTGGAGGTCTTCATTCATTTAGAATGTGAAATTAAAAGAAAAGGCAAAAGGAATTGATCTCTAAATTCAAATTGTGGCTCTCAAAACTCTTATTTAGTCTCCTTCTTCTCAAATATTCCTTCTCTTTCTACATCTTCATGCAATTGATTACTGAGTTGGGTGGCTCTCATTGCACCACCAAAAACAAAATTGCAAATAAAATAAAATCTAACTTAAAAAAAAAACACACACACATGACCAAACTTGGTTTTTACTCATTGATTCTATCCTACTCTACTCTACTAGAAATAGAAAAATTAATCAAGTGTATGCATATTTCCAGTGTAACCATGTGCATAATAGGAGTAAAAATATATTCATGCTTAGTTTTGAAAAATATGCATTAAAATACATCAAAGCATGAAAAACCAATTCTTTTTATAATGCAATTAAGAAATAAGGTGATTTGGTCCTTGATTGGAACCATCTTTCAGTAAGGCCATGAAATTCATTATTCCTTTCTTGGTTTAAATCACTTTGAATATCCTCCTTTTTTATGCATTCCTCAAATTCTAGTAGTTTCTCCCCATCAACAATATTGCATGATTTTTCAGCCTCTTCAACAAATTGATAAGAGGAATCAAAAGAGACTTGAAGATCTTCTTGTGGAGGTGGAGAGACAAATAAATTTTTGAATGCAGTTAAAATATACTCTTCCTAAGAAGTAGATATCCTAGTTGTTGATAGGATTCAAGAGAGTTCTTGGAAGGACATTCTTCAAACTCCTTAATTGTTTGTGAATTACTCTAACTGGTTAATGATTCCTGTCATGCACACAAATTAGTAAGAAGTTTTGAAAAATTATTAAAATCTAAAATGCAAAAAGATTTTAGCATGCTTTTAACTATGCATCTAAAAATGAATGCATCTATAATGAGTTGTCTAAACTTAAAAATAAACACCTATGTATACCTCCCATGGCAATGG
Organism: Pinus taeda; assembly: GCA_000404065.3. NCBI lineage: Eukaryota > Viridiplantae > Streptophyta > Pinopsida > Pinales > Pinaceae > Pinus > Pinus taeda. The sequence continues at coordinate 477,168 of APFE031172874.1, forward strand.
CGCCAAAACGTTGGGTGATTTAATTGTGAGTTAAATCCCTGTCATTAATTGTCAACCTGAGGTTCATAGAACTGATGAGTTATACCTGTACTATATGTACTAGGTGGTTATCTTTCAGATTATATTAATCTAATGCAATTAAAACTAATTACAAAACATAATAAATTAATCCAATCCAAACCTAAAGAAATTGAAATCACACTTGCATAAAGGAAATTACTCTTGCAGAATTGAAATCACACCACACTTGCATAAATGAAAACATACCATACTTGTAGAATTGAAATCACACCACACTTGCAAAATTGAAATCACACCACACTTTCATAATTGAAATCGCACTTGCTGGAAAGTAAATCACACTTACTGAAAGAAGAAGGCACACTTGCATAAAAGAAATGAAATAACAAAACTATAATATGTTACCAATATGTACAAAGGTATGCAAACTGGGGTTGATGGGGGTCCTCCATTCCTCAACAAACACACCAAACAACTATCACATCTTGGATATCAAAATAGAAATATGTATTTCATAAAATGAGTTACATATATTACAAAAATTCTCTCTCCTCACTGTACAAACCACATGGATGGAACTTGGAACCTCCAACTAACAACTAACACTAACAACAACACTAACTAGTTAACAACTTGAGAACCTTTTGTATGAAGGGTGAACTCCTATTTATACAAAAATTGAGAATAACTATACAATAAATATAGATCCTTAGATCTCTCATAAATCCACATTTATCTCTTGTGGTTACAACCAATCTCTAAAAATGTAATATACAAATCCTCTCATCCATGATTCTTCTCCTTTGGATGTGCATAGTTAATAATCCCAATCTTCTACAATCATTCCACAAATCCTCATGAGTTGGAATTTAAAATTCGAATTTTTGGTTGGATGGCTAGGTAGGACCCTTCTAGAATCTCCAAGTAGGCCTACAATATCACAAAACTCATAACACTTTTAGATATATACGAAAATATGTTATTTTCCTACCATTTAATCAAAAATTCACTTATAATACTTAAAATCAAAGACTTGGAAAATAATAATGATAAAACCATGTAATGATGAAAATGGTTACTTAATGTAAGGTTATGGGGTTATAGAGTTACGGAATGAGGGTAAAATGATAGAAATGAAGGTGAAAGTGGATGACATTTTGGAGACCCAACACTGGGCATCGAGAAACTTAGGCTAACCAACACATTGGTAGTTCACACCACTAGGATAAAAAATAAATTTCCCTTGCACCTTTGCTCAGTCCAATTAACATTTGTCAACTAATTCATGTAAGATAGAAAACTTCCCTTATAGCTTCACTTCAGTGGTTGATGTCTATGATGGTTGTTGTCTTTTTCAACTTTAGCGATATATTAAATAAAAATGAATATTTACATCAAAATATCATGCTAGTCATTGCAACATTATTAGTCTTAATTACATATCTCAAAATTCGGGAATGAAAAGGGTCGTTACAAGCCCAAAACAACTAACCAATATTGTAGTACAAAATTGGAACTCTACGATGTTGTGAAAATGCCCAAAGCCTTGGTCGTTTATTTTACCTCTCATGTTTACTAATATGATTACTAAAGTCTTGAATTATTTCTTAATAAAATATTTATCTTTCTCTAAACAAGAATCAAAGGTTAACGCAGGGGTAAAGTTTTATCAAAACATTCAAATGTGAAGCAAATCATATTAAAGGTAGTAAGAAATTTCTCAGAGTTTAGTTAAGTTAGAATCAAGCTGCATACCACAAAATGGAGATTGTGGAATGTTAAAATTCAAAAATAGCATTAGAGTGTTTAGCACTAGAAATATTGTAGGCCCATCTCAAAAGATTAATTCAAGAATTACTTGATCTAGACATGCAAAAAAATAATTTAGGGTTGAGAATTATATTACTAGTGGAGAGCAATGGAAGAAATTTATCAGTGATAACACACATATCATTGTTATTGGGAAAGATATCATCTATTTATCACACGTCCAGGATGGGTATATAATTGGGAACAAAAACGGATTGTGAAAAATATATATGTTTAACTATTGATCACTATAGACATGTCATTGTACAAGTAAGAGAAACTAGTAAATAACAAATGAATTGAGGTTCATGGATATTGGAACAAGTATTGGTTGGTAGAATGTGTTAGTTCATCAATCAATGAATACATAACCCAACAAGAGATATTATCAACACCTTTACAATCATTGTATATGCCAAGGATAAGGATTATACAAATCATAAAGGTACACACAGGTCCTCTTGATACTAGATATGTCACAGTAACATCTAATTATGAAGATATTGTGAATGTGTTTGAGGACAACGTTGATAGTCTAACAAAGTGTTAACCACATGATGCATATTAAATTGATGATGCTTTGAACTTTTGGAATCATAGAGATTCATATTCCTCCTATGAATTTGGTTAATACTATTGTCATGTGAAAGTGGTAGACACTGCCTAGTTTTTGCAACCATGATAAGGCACTGCTTATCTATAATTTTGTCATTTCATTATGTTTTTGTAGAAACAACAACCATATATTTGTTGGAATGACCTCAAATATTTCAATATAATGGTAGGAAAAGCACCTAGCAACTAGAATATTTTGACTCTCATAGAAGACTTCCCAAATACTCTATTGTAATTATAAATAAGATGTTTGGCTACTCATTTTGGACACATGAAGAGAGTCAGTTAAATATCAAAAACGTGAATTTGGGAGCCCCTCTCTTTCATTTTAAAACCCCTTTCTCTTAATGTTGTTATAAAATCAAAGCCAGTCTATCTTTGGCCAAATATTAAATATTTAAGCTTTGAGAAGCAAGCCCTTAACTAGTATCAGATGCAAGCTAATCTCACTATTAAGTTTTAACAAAATAAAACCTAAGTGCATATTAAGAAGTCATTAAGGAAGGTTAAGAAGTACTTAAACCCATAGAAAGAAGAAAAAGGAAATGAATTACACAAATCACTATGAACAAGCTACAAGGTGGTTATGGCATGCCAAGAGACATATTTTTCAAAACTATCCCAATGATGTTGGCTAAGAACACATCCAAAATAAACATCATCTCTATAAGAAATGAGAGGAAAACTAGTCACCATATTATGCTTATATTGTTGATGCAATAAGCGATATTTTAGATTTCCAAACTAAACACGCCAAAGTTTTCTAATCTTATAGAAATTAACAAGTGGAAGAAACAATAACCTATTGTAGCAGCTGCAACACCCTCCAAAATTCTGGCCCACATCCAAATTTCAGAGCCTTCCTTGTTTTTTTCCACTGATGGTTTCAAACACTTGAGCTCATTCCAGGAGCTCTTGTAGAGTCTTTATGCCTTTTTGCTTGTCCAACCATTGATCGTCTTTCAGCATGTTGATTGCTTTGTCATGCTTATGATCTTGTTCTGGCGATTTTGAAGGTTGGTCTTTGTGTGCATGAGTTGTCTTTGCTTTGTGAACATCAGTCGTACTCACACGCAAGGTTGTAAGCAATGTCACGCAAGTGTCGTCACGGTCGTTCAAATATCCCAAGTGTTGCACTTGTCGCTCTTAACCTTAAGAAAATTTCACTAAGCACATGTTTTTCTTGTTGGTTTGTGGTGTCCTATTGTTGAGTCATGTTAAGTGTCTAATCACATGTCACATCGATTCAAGTTCACTTGCTCTCAAACATGGCCATTTTTCCTAAAAATCTGTTGACCGGACGAACCCCTTCAATTGGACCCCAATTGAGCTGCACTACACAGTCTCAGCTCTCAGTGACCTTGCTCTGCTACAATCCTGGAAGTGGGTAGGTTGTTTGTCTCCCATAATTGTGCATAAATTGTCTCCAAGCTCGACCCAATCTATGCTTCCTACAAGATCAGTTATCAAGCCTCCCTATGGTCTACCAGAAATCTACACTGCACTATGACCTGGGACTATACTACTCTCCACAATTGTGCAGATATGCCTAGCTACCTAACTTGTACTGTCTGTAGAGATAACATAGTCATGCTGAGTCAAGCCTCTTATTGGCTTACTCTGCTCTGCTCCTGAAAATTGCCCAGTTCTGACTGGTACACCTTCTACTGCCCCCACTCTACACTATTTCCGGAAACTACACAATGCTACCTATCCTGCACTATCTCTCATAAATGCCCAGTTATGACTTGCAGCTCCCTGCAACCTGATCATGCCTTGCTCTAGAAAATTGTGCAAAATTTCCTACCATTTCCCTTTTCTACCCCGCTTTGTCTCCCTCTGATAAATTGCACAGATCTCCAGCTGGACCCTGAGTTACCCGCTTAGTCCTCATCCTGAAAATTGCGCAGAACTGTCCAGTAGTTCCCCCAGACACCCTACCTTGTATTCCTCCCAGGAATTGTGTAGTTTTACCCAAATGGATTCCACCTTGCAACTGTCACCGTTGTTCCTGATTGTGCAATTTTTCCTCCTATTGATCTCTGCAGAGTTTTTTTTGACAGCACTTCGAAGCACCTCATCCTGACATGAGTTGTTCTCTGTGCAATTTTAGTGTCTTGTCCTCCCTCCCAGTCATATGGAACGGAAACTGAAAACAATGCATCATGCTAGACTAGGAATTTTTTGGATTTGAAGTCATCTCGTCATGAGTGAATTGCAAGAACAGGTACATTGATGGAACATGGAGCGATGACGAACGAGATGAAGAAGGAGCGCATGCTAGAATACTTGCTCGCAGCTGAACGAATATACAAATCACATCAAGCAACAAGTGAAAGGGATGCATGCACTGAACCATCAAGAAAAGACCAAGACAATCGAAGACATCGCAACACTTTGCCATCGAGAGGTGAAGGCATAACACACCGACAATACATTCATCACTTAGTAGCATAGAAGTTTGACATGGACACCACAACTAGCCAATACATGTTAGCAGTGTCCTATCGAGTTGTGTCATGAGTTGTCTCGGCCACATCACTGCTACGGGCCATACTTTTTGTAATCAAATGTAATGTAATGTGAAAGTCCAAGAGACACACATATGAAGTTGAAGAGTCACGTCAGTTGAAAAGTCATAGGAAGTTGAACGGTCATGAGGGAAGTCCAAGAGTCACAAGGGTCAAGCATGACCCTTGGCTATATATACCCCCTCATTGTATGAGAAAATGACTTTTTCACCTTGGCTCCTCCCACATAACCTTGAGAATATATAGTATGTTCTTTGAGGAGCGAGGAGTGGCTCCAATGTCCCACTACTGGGACTAGTGATGTATGGTGTACAAATGTGTCTTGGAACTTTTGCTTAATTCAGAAGCATGTCAGAGGTCAAAAAGTTTTCACACATGTTTTGTATCCATTTGTAAGACTATTATTTAAATGTTTGTAATGCATGTTTGCTTAACCTGTACTAAGATAGTTGAAATACTTCAATTATTTTAATACTTACATTGTTGAATATGTGTTGTATTGTTTATCGTTGTTGTCTCATCCGTGTGGACTACTTTGCAAGACATTAGACAAACCATTCTTGTTTTCCTTGGTTATAGTGACTGTCACCCCCATGTGGACTACTCCGTTGGGCGGTGTACGTGTTTTCCCTTTCACTTTGGTTTTAACATCTGTCGCATCTGTTGTGGACTATTCTGCTGTATGGTGGACAAACCCTTGTTCTTTTCGCGTGTGTCTCTCCTTGGGTGGTACTACTACCTCTCATCTAGAGGCTCACTTTTACCCTCTCCCTTACAGTAAGAGAACCCGGACACAAAGTTACATTACACACTCACCAAACATACTCACCTCACTTTCTTGAAGTTGTTGGGTGTGTGTTATATTCTTTCCACGACTATCACCACGCGTTGGGGAGGGAGGGGGTGTCATAGGGGTGGCAATAGCCCCCCTTGTTCGTTACACCGAGCGTAACAGGGGGTCTCATGGGGGGCCAAAACCCCCCTGTTCATTGCGTCGGGCGCATCAGGGACCCATAGGGGGGCAATAGCTCCCCTCTACGAGGTCCGGGGCAGTGCCGTAGGGAAAATATTTTTGGACCCTATATTAGGTGGGTGAACCTACATATGTTTTTGTGCATGGTTTTCACACATGGGTTTGGGATGATGGTTTTCTGCCCATGGTATTTTGTAGATCCGTCAAGGATACTACAATTATATTCTAATCCAGGGTTAATAGATTGGAGTTTATGTATGCTTCAACATGTATATATATGTATTATGACATTATAAGGAAAACAATGCAAAATCAATCTGGTAGTCCTGGTTTTGGGATCCAAGGGAAATTCCTGTGTATATCTGTTTTATTTTTCATACTCTCGCCATTGTTTAGGTTCTGTTTTTAGAATTCATATGCAGGTAATTTATGTACGGGTTAAAACCTACATTTGGTATTAGAGTTGTTTTGGCTTCAAGGGGATGCCTTTGCTGCTGGGGGGTTTTGCTCGGGCCTATGGTAGACCTTGTTCAGTGGGAGATCTACGGGATCGATTTTTGTGGTGGAAGAAGATGGCAAGGAGTGGAAAGATAGAGATCAAGAAATTTAATGGTCAGAGTTTTGAGTTGTGGAAACTCAATATGGAGTATCTTTTGGTGGATAAAGATTAGTGGATCGCGGTAGATCCAGGTACTAAATCAATTACAATGTTGACTGAAGACTGGGTGAAGTTGGATCGGAAGGCAAAGAGCACAATACAACTATGTATCTTAGATTCAGTATTGTTGAATGTATTAGGGGAAGCTTCGACAAAGGATTTGTGGGACAAGTTAGGTACTTTGTACCAATCTAAGTCTTTGGTGAATAAACTGTTCCTACGGAAAAAACTATATAACCTGAGGATGAAGGATGGAGACTTGGTGACAAAGCATCTGAACCCCTTTAATATTGTGGTAAGTTAGTTGTTATCTATTGATATTAAAAATTCAGATGAATATAAGTGCATTAGTTTGTTGTGTTCTCTACCAAATTCGTGGGATAGTTTGGTTGTTGCAATAGGTAGAAATGTGATTGCCTTGCAGTTTGATGAAATAGTCTCATCCTTGCTATCGAAGGATATGAGATGGAAAAATATGGAGGGACATAATGGTAATGCCTTGTTTGTACGAGGACGGTCCCATAACATAAACAAAAATAAATCCTCAAGTGGGAAATCTAAATCTAGAGGGATATCTAAATCTCCAGGAAAACCTATAAAGGTGTGCTAGAAATGCAGAATAGAAGGGCATGTCAAAAAATACTGTAGATCTAAAGCCCCTAAGAAAGGAAAGGGATCAGATGATGCTCCTTCTGCAGAGGTGAAAACCACCTCCAATGAAGGTGGGGATGTGTACTTAGCTTCTTCTTCAAGTACACATGTAGATCACGAGTCATGGTTGATTGACTCAGGTGCATCCTTTCAATTCACTCCCCACAGGGAGTGGTTCTGCGAGTATGATAAATATGATGGTGGTGATGTCTTGTTAGGGGATGACAAGATGGCTAGAATCGTCAGTCACGTAAAGGTCAGGTTGAAGTTGCAAGATGGAAGGATTAGAACACTTCTGGGTGTTCTACATATTCCTGCATTGGTGAGAAATGTAATTTCTGTAAGCAAGCTAGATGATGCAGGTGCAAAAATAATGTTAGAGAATGATACCTGCAAGATGGTTCGGGGAGTATTGGTATTTATGCAGGGAGTTTGGATTAGAACTATGAACAAGCTTCATGGTAGCACTGTTATTGATGGGTGCAACAGTTATGTGGTTCCTGAAAGTGGAGCAGAAAATCTAGTGGTCTCTGGAGAAAAGACCATGCTATGGCATCAAAGGCTTGGACATATTGGAGAGAAGGGCATTCGAATACTTCATGGTAATGGTATGGTAGAAGGTATGCCTAATTTCTCTCTAGATTTTTAATTCTGCAAAAATTGTGTATATGGGAAGTAGAATCGGGTGAGTTTCCCCTTTCGTGGTAAGAGGGTGAAACATATATTAGAGCTTGTGCACAGTGATGTGTTTGGACCTGTGTCGGTTCCATCACTGGGTAAGTATGTGTGCTATGTATCATTTATAGATGACTTCTCAAGGAATACATAGATATATTTCCTCAGGAAGAAATATGAAGTCTTTGATAGGTTTAAAGAATTTAAGGCTCTCGTGGAAAACTAGTTAGAGAAGAAGATAAAGGTGTTGAGGAAAGATAACGATGGATAGTTTTGCAAGAAGGAATTTGAAGCGTTATGTAAGAAGTGTGGTATAGCACGGCAGAAGAATACTCCATATACACCTAAGAAAAATGGAGTTGCAGAAAGAATGAACAAGACGTTGATGGAAAAGGCAAGAAGCATGCTCAGTGGTGCCTGGTTAGGACAGGAATTGCGGGTAGAGGCAGTGGAGACTGCATGTTACTTGGTCAAAAATCACCTTCATCACCATTGGAGGATAAGAATCCAAAAGAGGTATGGACTGGTAAGAAACTCTCTCTTTCACATATGAGGGTATTTAGATGTGATGCATATGTACATGTTCCAAAGGAGAAAATAGAAAAGTTGGATAGTAAATCTGAAAGGTGCATCTTTATTGAGTATAAGGATGTTTAAAAGGTTATAAGCTTTGGACACCATAAACAAGGAAGGTTGTGTACATTTGTGATGTGGTTTTTAGAGTGGTGAAAGATGTTATTAAACATGAATTCCTACCAAAGGAACCCGAGAAGATAGAGTTTGAGCTAAAGGAGGAGGAATCAGACTCTACAGCTAAAGAGGAATCAAAATATGAAGAGCCACAAACTCTAGCTATGAGAAGATTAGTACGAGAAAGAAGGTAGCCAGAAAGGTATAGTCAAGATGCTTTCTGTTCAAATTTTTCTTTATCTATTAATGATGATGATCGCAAAACTGTCAGGGAAGCAGTAGATTCATAGGATGGAAAACTCTGGAAAAAGTCCATGGTTGATGAAATGACATCTTTACAAAAAAATGAGGCTTGGGATCTGGTGGAGTTGTCAGCTGGAAGGAAATCCATTGGTAGCAACTGGGTGTTTAAGAAGAAGATGAATGCATACGACAAGGTGGAGAAATACAAAGCTCGGTTGTTAAGGTTATTCCCAGGTGTTGGGAATTGATTTTGGTGATATTTTTTGTCCTATTATGAAGGTAGCTTTTATTAGATTACTTTTATCTGTTGCTGTTGTTGTTGCTTTTGATTTTGAGGTAGAACAAATGGATGTGAAGACAACATTTCTTCACGGGGATCTGGAAAAAGAGATCCACGTGAAGCAACTTGAAGGATTTGTAGTGAAGGGTAAGAAATAACTGGTATGTAGGTTAAAAAAGCCTTTGTATGGGTTAAACAATCACCAAGTATGTGGTATCAGAAATTTGATACATATATACAGGGACTTGGCTTCACTAGAAGTAAAGCAGATCATTGTGTGTATTTTAAATTAATTGGTGACCGTGTTATTTATTTGGTCTTGTATGTGGATGATATGTTGATGATTGGAAATAACAAAGAAATTATCTAGGAATTGAAGACCCAATTGTCCTCCAAATTTGACATGAAATATCTTGGTGCTGCAAACTATATTTTGGGCATAGAAATTAAACGAGATCGGCAAAAAGGAAGCTTTGGTTAAACCAGAGGAAGTATGTCAAGACAATATTGCAAAGGTTTAATATGTAGGATAGTAAACTCGTGAAGGTTCCTATTCTTGTTGGTGTAAAGTTACCTATTGAACAATGTCCCAAGACATAAGAAGAGGAAGAGGGCATGTTCTGTGTTCCATACGCAAGTGTAGTCGTAGCCTAATGTATGAAATGGTTTGTACTAGACCAGACATTGCACATGCAGTGGGAGTATTGAGCAGGTTTATGTCAAAGCTAGGAAAGGAGCATTGGACAATAGTGAAGCGGGTTTTCAGGTATTTGCGTGGCACTAGTGATTATGGTCTATGCTACCAAGGAAGACCAAGATTGGATAGAGTTTTGGACATCCATGGATTTGTTGATGCAGACTAGGTTAGATATCTAGATCAGAGAATATCTACAAGTGGGTATGTATCTAACCTGTTTGGAGGTGCAATCAGTTGGATGAGAAAGAGAGAGTATGTACTGGCACTTTCAATTATAGAGGCAGAATACATGGCAGCCACTCATGCAAGTAGGGAAGTAGTCTGGTTGCAGAGATTGTGTTCAAGTACGAGGTTGGTACAACGAGCTATAAGGATAGGTTGTGATAGCCAAAGTGCAATTTTCTTGGCAAATAACCCTGCTTATCATTCAAAGACAAAGCACATTGATGTTCAATATCACTTTGTGAGGGATATGGTTGAGGACAAAAAGGCATTGATGGTAAAGGTGGACACTTTGAAAAATGCTGCAGATGCATTGATGAAGTTTGTTATCGCTGAGAAGTTTTCTTGGTGTAGAGAAACAATGGGTGTTACAAGGCTGGACCAATGAGTAAGCTCTCATGTGGCCCCTTATGGAAAGAAAACAACAAGTGGGAGAATGTTGGGTGTGTGTTATATTCTTTCCATGACTAGCCCCATGCACGGGGGGCGAAATCCTTCCATGTTCATTCCGCCGGGTGCAATAGGGCTTGAGGGGGGTGATAGCCCTGCTCTACGAAGTTCGGGGCAACACCCCGAGGAATTTTTTTTTTGGACCCTATATTAGGTGGGAAAACCTACCTATGGTTTTGTGCATGGTTTTCACACATGGTTTTGGGCATGCTGGTTTGCTGCCCATGGTATTTTGTAGATTTGGTCAAGGGAACTACCATTATGTTCTAATCCAGGGTTAATGAATTGGGATTTATGGATGCTTTAGCATATATATATATATATATGTATTATAACATTGAAAGGAAAATAATGCAAAATCAATCTGGTAGTCCCAGTTTTGGGATCCAGGGGAAATCTCTGTGTATATATGTTTTATGTTTCATGCTCTCGCCATTGTTTATTTTCTATTTTTAGAATTCGTATGCAGATAATTTCTGTACGGGGTTAAAACCTACAGAAGTTACAAGCATAACATTCTCATGTGCTGAATAGCAAGAGCTAAGGAAAATCTCTAAGATAATGGCAACCAGGCCATCGTACCGAGTGGGACTCCTACACCAAATGGTGTGAGGTCTAGTTGGGACTTCATACCGGGGAGATCCCCTGAATGTTGGTGGGTCCAACACCATCAACATTTCTGGCGCTAGAAGGGGGGCCGCCAGTACTATATGGTTGAATGTTCTCTCAACCCCACTTATCTATCATCTGGTCAAGGTAGTAACATGAACTCCCTCTCTCCCACACGCAACTCTGAAGTTGGTTACTCCTCACCTCCCAAATCTGAACAAGAAATTTCATATCATCACATCCGTGTTGTCTGCCCCATCACTCGTCATGTTCCTAAAGTTGTTGGATTGATTCCAGGAGTACATGCTCTTCCCTCTTCATAGAGGAAGCAAAATACTACACCCATAGGAGTGGTAGTCTCATCTGATGAAGAAGTAATCATCACCACTCTTGATGAGATGGCAAAAGCTGTTGAAAACAAAGAGGAACCTCCAATTTTCCTACACGGGGAAGAAGATAACATCTTACTCTTGGGCTCAAGTTTTGATGGAGGCAACAGAGGGGAAGGCATCATAGGAGGTGGAGGCAGAGACGAACCAATAGATTTCGAGGTTGAACCATTAGATTTAGAAGAAGAGGAGGAGGACAAAGAAGAGGACAACATGACTGACCAAAATATAGAATGGATGACACAATGCCCATTGGCACTCCTAGGTGTCTTGCACGAGATTCCAAGACACACAGAGAAATTGTTAACAAAGTGTGACCATGACGGAGTAGTGAAGGCAGAAGACCATCTAGACACGTTCTACCTACATCTGCAAACACTCGAGGTACTTTATGACAATATTGCATGTATACTATTTCCATGTACCTTGGATGGCAGAGCAACTGTATGGTACCATAACCTTCCTGTCAACTCCATTCAGAACTGGGGGATGTTCAAGAGAATTTTCCTTGAGAAGTTTGTCGAGGACAAAACCCTTGCCATGTTGTTAAAAGAGTTGGGTAGTCTCAAGATGGAGCAGAAAGAAAAAGTGAAAGATTTTAACCAGAGGAATAATTGTATATTTAACAAGTTCATTGCAGACGCCAAACCTCATGACTCCATCACAATTGACTACTACACATCTGCACTGTCGACTAACATTGTAGTTCATCAAGCAAATTGCGAAACCAACCTTTTGGAAAATTTACAAGAGGCAATTGATGTGGAGAAAGACTTGCATGCTATTGGATTCATTGTAGATGACGAACCAACTAAGGACTCCAAAGACACAAGTAGGAAGTCTCAGGCTATTGTGAGTAAGGCAAAAGAAAAGGAAGCAAGTGAAATGAAAAACCTTACTCGTCTCGTCAAGTCCTTGACAATCGAAATTTCCGAACTCAAGCAAGACAACTGTGAGCAGCAGACCTCCCAGATTTTCGCAAAAGAAGAACTCAGCTTTGAGCAGCAATGGTCACCTGACCAAATCTGCACAGAGCTCTAACATTGTGTTCAACATGGATTCAGTCGCGATAGATCATTATTGCAAGTTCCATCGCGAACAAAATTTAGAGAGGACTTGCGAAGGATGGAACCAAGGAATGTGCACCCTGGCTACACAGTTGACTAACCAATTTATGGTCGGCGATCATGCTGAGTCAGAGGTTGAAGATGAAGAGGAATATGCTGCATCTAATGAAGCTCCAAGTGTTGGGCATGTAATCAACATGTATCAATGTCTTAACGCTTCCTAGAAGACAACCACCGAGAAGTAACCTCTGTGCGACCATCCGGCCCCAAAGCAGAACAATCGATATAGTTTGAGGAGACAAGGGGCCCCCACTGCTTTTGAGATACCAAGAGAAAAGGTAAGACAACATCTGCTCATAATAGTGGACCCACTGGTCATCTCAACATAGAAAACAAAAGGCAAGTCTGGGAAGACAACTACAACTAAAAGTATGTCTATGGGCAGCAAAGACGAAAGCAACCCACCCGACAACATGAAAAAAAGTCTACCCCTGGAAAACTCGGTGAGTCTTCATGCTCTAGATTACAACATCGTTGAATATATGAAAAATACCTGTGCGAACATCTCTCTTTATGAGTTAACCATGCTCACGAGTTAGCGAGATATTATTTTGTGCACATTGGGGCAAACCTCCACAGATAGTGTTTCCTCTTCCAGCAAGGGACCAAGAAATTCTCCTGACACACTCCCATTTGTATTCAACATGCTTCACATGGAGGAAGCGAACTTGCTCTACCCACCATTTTTGTTCTCATTTGAAATATTCAACTTCAATGTACACAGTTTTTTGGTTGATTCTGGCGCATCGGTCAATGTCATGCCACTTTCCATCGCTAAACAGATCAATGCGCAATGGAGTAGTACAACTGCTCAGATCATCCAACTTGACCGAATGTTAGGCCCCTTTACTACAAGTGTAACCCCTTATTGTTATTAGTACAACCCCCTTATTATATTGTTGTACCCATGTAGTCCCCATATTGTTACTATTGTGCCCCATAGAAGCCCACTATTGTTATTATTGTGCCCTTACATTATAATTGTTATGTCAGCTCTGATTATATGATGAACCCTTAGACTCCTATATATAGAAAGGAGGTCTTTTCATTTGTATCATCCAATAATTGTTCATTTATGTAATGTAAAGGAGGTTTCCCCCTCGAAGACACTGAATTATAAGGCGTTGATCTATCTTTTCTATCTTTTTGTGAGCTGGTTTCATAACATTTGGGATCAGAGTTGTGGATTCTAAGGTTTCGCTGCTCCAAATAGGTCATCGTGGAATTTTCGCTATAACTTTTTTTCTGTGACGTTTCAGAATTGAAAAAAAACTCGTTTGAGACAAAATCGTGCTGAACCTCGGGTCCAAATTTCAGAGCTTTTTGTGCAATATTTGTGGATATATGATCTGAGGATGTTAGCCTTTTTGCAGACTCCTGAATTACATTCCAAACAGGTGACCTTGGTAAAATAGTCATAACTTTTGTTTTGAGAATCAGATTGAAATTTCGTAAGAAGTTACAGAACGAGGATGAATTGTAGTTTCCTGTGTACAAATTTCAGATCCAAAGGTCAAAACAGTGACACGTGGCACGTCGTACAAGTTTGCTCTACTGAACTAGTCTATAATCAAGTCACTGTGGGAGATTTGGCATAACTCTTCCTTGGAGAATCCAATTTAAATCAGACTGGTGGCATTGGAAAGAGGATGCAGAGGGCTACTGTGGGTCGCGATTTCAGAACTAGAAGATCTGAAATTACAGAGTTACAGTCATTTCAAGATCAGGCCCCTAAAATCAAGAAAAAGTGAGATGAGGAAGTTTGATGGCAAGGATCCGGTAAATTGGATACTACAGATGGAGAAATATTTTGATTTACATGGTGTACCACTGTTACAAAAGGTATGTATTGCATCTAATTATTTATAACCGAATCAATTTTTATGGTATAAAGGGATTTTTTCTCGTAAACCACTTGTCACGTGGTCAATTTTCACGGAGGAAATGATAGCA